>VYZR01057003.1:3740-22590 GCA_013400675.1 Oxylabes madagascariensis
TTGGTGCATCCAAATGGTTCCAAAGCTGCTTTTAGGGTTGAACACCAATCTGGTTATTTGCTTTTGTGGGCACACAGGAATTCTAAAAAACCCAACTGTACTTTTGGAGGCTGGAGAGAATCACTCTTTTCTCTGTAGAAAGCAAAGCTGCTCCTTGTTTTCCAAGGGCTTCACTTTGCTGTCTGAAAGGCGAAGCTGTTCCCCCTGGCAGCACCTCCTGGCCAGCACAGCGACACCCAGGCTCCCTTGGTTTGTTCCCTTGGGAACATCCTCATTGGCACACTAGGGGTGACCCTCTGGAGTTCTCTGCACACCTTTCCACCTTTCTGTCCTCAGGGCAGGGACAGGGATGGCCTGGAAGGCTCTGGCATCACCTGCACCAGAACAGACCCACAAATGATCCCATGCATTTCATAGACCTTTCTGGAAGTGTTGAAGGAGAATGTATTTTAGGGATAGAGATAGAACTCTCAAGCTGATTTCCCACATGGCAATTCCAGTCTGTTCTTGTCCTCGCCGTTTTGCTGTTCCAGAATGTTCTCTGTTCAGCAGAGCACACAGGATGTGGAACCTTCTCTTCCCCATTTAATTTGAGACACTATCAAAACATGTTCATCTTCTCTGACATTCTCAGTATGTTGAATGAAAGATTTTCTGCTTTAAAAAGTCTGTAAAAAGTTCTGCCTTTCCCAAGTACCTTTTTTACTAAAAAAGATGTAGATTCAATTTTAAATTTTGTTAGCACTGTTTGTTAAAATCACAAGATGATGGGAAAATTTAAAAGAATGGCAATACACTGCTTGGAAAAAAGAGACTCATATCTCAAAGGGCTGCTTGTGTGGGGGTTTTTCTTTAATTTCTTTTCTCCCAAAACTGTAGGTAATAGAAAAAAATTATCTAGGTAGTTCTCTGCATACCTGTTGTGCATTCTTCAAAGAGGAAAATCAGCAAGCTGGGAAGGCAAATACCAGCCAAAAAAATGATTTGCTAAAAATAGTGTTCAGCATGTTATCTTGTAGCTTGTTAGAGATGCAGCTTTAAAAGGGTTTTTTTTTCCAAGGCTAGCACAGCATGAAACTGTTTAGTAGTTGGGACTGCTGTTAATATTCCTTTATTTTTTTCTCTTTGGTAATCAAGGTATTATAAGCAAAAAGTTTTTTACTCAACTTTTTCAGAACCCTAGGAAGAGGAAGAGGGCAGGTATTTCTGAAATAAGGCCAGAGTGATGTTTACTGTGTCTTGAAAGAAAATCCTAAAATATTGTAATGTCTTGGGAAACTCATTTTGAACAGAGGCCTCATGGAAGGGATGTGCATTCTGCCATGGCCTGATCTTGTTTTCAAACCCAGGAACTGCTGCTCCTATTTCTGAGGGTGTAGGTGGTGTGGAAGGGGGACGAGAGCCAGCCCGAGAAGAGTGGGAGCAGCAGTTGTTAAAGAAATGGATTCCTGGCTCTGGGAAGGATTTTTGGTTGCCAGTGGAGAACTGATTTGGTGGAATGAAGGATCTGGGGTACAGGGGCTGTTGAGCGGAGTAGAGATGAGATGAGAAGTTGAAAGCTTGAGTGACACAAGGGCAGGGAGAGCCTTAGGAGGTGAAGAGTTGCAGACAAGTCTTGTTACATCATGTTAGACTCTGAATCTTTAATAATTTTTGGTGTAGATGTTTATTCATCAGAGAAGGCAAATTAATGACCAGGTGTACAGATCCACTTGGAGAATTTAGAACATGGGTCTTCTTTTTTTTTCTCCTTTGAAATTCAATTTTATTGATCTAAGATGAACTTAAAGCATCCATATCCATCCCGCCGTGGCAGGGTTTCCAGGTTCCCTGGGCTGGTTTCATGTCCCAGACTGTTCCCAGTGTACTCCTCTGCACTCACTGCAAACAACTTTTCCTAAAGCTCTGTCTTGCAGCCAAAGGGGACTGAAGGATGAGCTGCTCTGAGCTTTATTCTTCCAAGTTCCTTTCTGTCCTCCAAGGAGAGTGCTGTAGATGTCACCTTGGCCAGTTCCCTCTGTGCTGTAGGAAATCCTAGAACGGGGGTGATGTTTGGGTCATTGGATGCTTCAGTCCCCTTATGGAAGTTGCAGAGTAGGAGAGCCTGGATCAGAGATCTTATGTTAAATTTGTTGAATAATTTAGGTGGGCAGAGACCTTACAAAGTCACCTAGTCCTGCTCTTTATCTGGAGCAGGATTGACTTTGGAATCAAGTCAGGTTTCTCAGGATGTTGTCCAGTAAAACATTGAGTACCTCCAAGGCTGGAGGTACCAATGCTCCTATGGACAAACTGTCCCTCTGCCTCACTGTAAAGCATTATTTTTTCTTTTATATTCTCACTTCCAATCAGAGCTTCCCTTGCTGCCACTTGTGCCTATTGCTTCTTTTCCTTTTGCTGTGCACCTTCCTGTTTCCCTTGGAAAGCTGAACCTGGACACAGGCTTTCAGGAAGCAGCCTCAGGAGGGTCAAATACAGGGGAATACTCATCTCCCTGAACTGCTGGCTGCACCCTTGTTCCTGTAGCCCAGATGTGCTGATGTCACTTGGTTGGGGGCCTGTTGCTTTTGTTATAGTTTCTGATATCATTCATGTTTATTTCTCTTACAAGACTTGGATTGGGAATCGAAGACGGAAATATCGTTTAATGGGGATTGAGGTCCCACCCCCTAGAGGAGGTCCTGCTGATTTCTCTGATCAATCTGAATTTGTTTCTAAATCAGCACTTAATCCAGGAGAGGAAACTGCTACTGAAGTGGGGGATGATAATGATAGGAATGATGAAGTATCAATCTGCTTATCTGAAGGAAGCTCACAAGGTATTTGGAATGCAGTTACTACTGTGCCTATATTTTTGATTTTGTGCAGTGTGCATGCTTTGGATTCTGTTGTACACATTCAAAAACGTCTGACAGAGTCACAAGTGCTCCACCCCACCTGGGCTGAAGGTACTGTTTGGTCTCTTTCTTCTACCTCTGTGTCTCTGAGTTTTGTTGGGTTTGTTACACAAAGACTGGAGAAACCTTTGATCACAAGAGCCTCGTTTCTGCCAGATTCACCTGAAATGAAATCAAGAGTTCATGTTTTGCTGGTGCAGATGAGAGCTAGGCAGCCAGTACAGGTAGGGAAGCCTCACTTCCCAAGGAAGCCAGATTTAAAAAATGCTCTCTGCCAACTGCTCAGTTCTTCCCAGCCAGCTGGAATGGCCATTCCATTTGACACCCCACCCCTGGAAGTGCCCAAGGCCAGGCTGGACGGGGCTTGGAGCGCTCTGAGCTAGTGGAAGGTGTCCCTGCCCATGGCAGGCTGTGAAACAGGATGAGCTTTAAGGTCCCTCCCATCCCAAGCCATGCTGTGATTCCGTGGTTCCATCCCTGTGATCCTGAGCCACCCCAGGCACTGGTGGGGCTGGAGCTGCTGCTTCTGGGACTGAGCAGAGCTGCTGGGACTGTGCATTCCCAATTCTCCTGGCAGGGAGCCCCTTAGCTCAGTCTGGAGCAAGGAGCTGCTGCCCAGGCCTCCTGCTGCTCTGTCTGACAGGCAAACACAACGCAGCAGATCAAAGCCAGGAGCAGGGGACAGCTCAGAAGCCTTGGAACTGCACACACAGGGGGTGTCCTCAGTAAACTGCAGCATCTGGAGTGAGAAGTGCCTTCAACTTAATTCCCTTTTCCCTCCCAGGAGCACATGGGATCGATGTCTCCCTGCCCCTCCTGTCCATGAGCGTGGCACATCTCCCACTCACTAATTGCTCCCAGTGCTTCTGCTTAGAGGAGATCAATGGAGCCTTTGCTCTCCAAGCTGAAAGAAAGTCTGACCTCGGGCCTGCTGCTGCTGCAGCCCAGTGTGCCAGGCTTGATCCTGTCATTTCCTCAGAACAATTTAAAGGGAAGAGCCAGGGGAACAGAGAGCAGCTGGGAATGAGTTTGGGAGAGCTTTGTCATATGCAACTGTAGAGGGAATAAGATGATAAAGAAATGGGTCAAGTGATTGAAAGCCAAGTGAGATGAGGAATCTCAGAGTCCTTGATTTGCCTGAGGTGTGGAAGGGGCTGATTTAAGTCAGATCTGCATGAGAGAAAATGGTGACAGGGAAGAGTCTGAAGTGTCTGTAGTTCAAGTGAGGAATAACTCCATGTTTGTTGAGCAAGGCTTTCATCAGGCAAGGTGAGGCCGAACACTTGGGTGCATTATTAGTGTCAAAGCCTAAGGAAGTGCAAGGAAACGACAGGATTTTCACAGCATCCAGGAATCCCACTTTCATTCCTTTATTCTCCCACAACAATTATTTCTGTTCATTTCTCCATTTCAAAGGAGGTTTCACTGCTGCAGCTCAGCTGGTTTTGAACTTCCTGGAAAATATTTCCCTCAATACTCATGGGTTATGTTCAGTCACAGATAGGGAATTGTTCTAATGTTTGAGAACTGTAACTTTTGGTCCTAATTATTAAAAAACCAAAACCACAACAGCAAAAAACCACTCTGAAAGACAAACAAAAGCAATTTTTGGTCACCTAATTAGAGTGACAGTTGAGGACTTTTGCTTTTAAAGTGTAGCGTGTCAATATAAAAAAAAAATAAGCTGTGCTGTGATGCTAAATGGATCATTAAAGCTCTCATATTGCCTCACCTTTTTTAATTGTGTGTTAATTGAATCCACACTGTGTCAGTGGAGGCCATTAGGGCTGTGCTGGGTTCCATGAGCTGAGGATGAATATTTAAGGAGTTGGGAATGCTGTAGGGAGCTGCTTCCTTCAGCTGTTGAATCCAAGGGGTGGCTGTCAGGGTTACAGAGTTCCTGGTGCCTTGGAATGTCCCTGAGGAGCATCCTCACCCAGTGCCCTTCACCCTTCCTTGCTCCCTGCTCCCATGTGCTCCCGGCACANATTAAAAAACCAAAACCACAACAGCAAAAAACCACTCTGAAAGACAAACAAAAGCAATTTTTGGTCACCTAATTAGAGTGACAGTTGAGGACTTTTGCTTTTAAAGTGTAGCGTGTCAATATAAAAAAAAAATAAGCTGTGCTGTGATGCTAAATGGATCATTAAAGCTCTCATATTGCCTCACCTTTTTTAATTGTGTGATAATTGAATCCACACTGTGTCAGTGGAGGCCATTAGGGCTGTGCTGGGTTCCATGAGCTGAGGATGAATATTTAAGGAGTTGGGAATGCTGTAGGGAGCTGCTTCCTTCAGCTGTTGAATCCAAGGGGTGACTGTCAGGGTTACAGAGTTCCTGGTGCCTTGGAATGTCCCTGAGGAGCATCCTCACCCAGTGCCCTTCACCCTTCCTTGCTCCCTGCTCCCATGTGCTCCCGGCACAAATTGTCCTATGGAGCTGTGACCAGTGGCAGATTAAGTTTATTTGAAACAATTTCCAATCAGATTTGCTCAGTTTAGAGATATTTAACTTAAAAGTTGTTCAAAACCATTAACTGGCTCTGTATGGTCTGGCCTAAACATCACCCTGTCTTTGGTAATCCCAGGGAAATCCTGTTATTCCTGTGTTTGTGTGGAGGTGACAGACCCTGGAATCACCTGAACCTTGCTGCCCCTTCCCTCTTTTCCTCTTTATATTTAACATGTAGAATAGATTTATGTTTTAATATGCAGAAGTCAAGTAAATATGAGAAACAAACTTCAATTTGAGGGGTAAATAGACTTACCTTTCTTTGGGTTTTGTGTTCTCATTGGCCTTTAAGGTCAATGGAATCATCTCATGCTTTGTGGTAGAAATACCAAGGTAAAATCTGCTCTGTTTTCAAGTGTTTATACATAAAAAAGCACTTCAGGTTCACTGGGGATAAGCATTTGCCATAATCTGATCAGTTTTTGGTTCAAAACCCATCAGTGTCTGCAAGGGGAAAGTGGGATTTAGATGTGTACCCCAGTATTTCAGGGAATGCAGGATTTTTCATGCAGGAATTTATTTTCATTTTTAAAAAATCCAACTTCTGCACACCTCTGATGTGAAACTCTTTATCACCTTTGAATATTCCAGCCTGAACCTAAAAATGGGAAGGTTTTGATACAGAGAATAACTGAGAGTTGTGTTGTTGTTTCAGGTCGCAATTGGTTTGATGTTGGCCTGAAATTCTTGTGACAAGATGTCTTTTTAATAGGGCAGACATTCTGTTTATGATTAGACATTGATTCCATGACTTTGCTGTTGGATTTAGCAGCTGTGAGATTTAGTGGTAAACACCATTAATGGTCCTTCAGCATAAAATTGGAATGAAATCTGACAAAACCAATTTATTTCTGCAGAAGAGACAAATGAAGCTCTTCAAAATGAAGAAATTGGCCACAAAGACGACGACCAGAATCCAGTTTCCGCTGATAATGTGGTATGTTTACCTTTCCTTTTCCACCAATTAATAACTCCTTAATTAATGTTGAGGTTGTTGTCCAGCACCTGTGTTTTTCACTAGGTGACAACTTCAGTTGTGTATGTTAAAAGTCCTTCCTATTTGAGCTTTAAAACTGTGCTAAAAATATTAAAACACAGCAGGAAAAAACCCTAAAACCTTCAATAGAAATGGTTTGCAGAGATGGTGTCCAAGAGACTCAGCTCCCCAGCCTGCCTGAACCCCAGATTTTGTCATGTGATACAGGGATGGAACAAAACCAGGGAGGAGTCTCTTCATACTTTGTTCTGAAAACACTGTAACAAAACTCTTTTAAAATGCACTTAAAATTGGACTAAAATACATTGTATTTGCATAAGAGATACGGTTTTCCTATTTGAAATTCTAATCTGTTCCTTCCCCTCCTATCTTAAAAAGTGTGTCTAAGAAAGGGAATGTGAATGTTTGGCAGTTATTTAGAGACTCTTTCCTCAAGCTGAGTCTGAAACCAATAATACTTGAGTCCCAGCTTTACTGAGGGTCTGATGGGGCAGCAGAACTCGGGGACATTTCTGAGCTGTTGTCACTTCAGCTGGGCTGGCAGACAACTGGAGCACACAAAATGTGCTTTATCCTCCCTGCCTTCAGCACAGGCTTGGGAGCTTGGTGGACCCTACCAGGGAGAGCTGGGAGTGCCTCTGGAAGGATTTCTCCTCCTTGATTTCAGGGAAGTTCCTGGTGTGCAGGCGGGAGGGACCACACACTGCAGGAAAAACCTGAATTAACACCTCAGGAATGACCCACGGATTGGGTCAGTGGGGGCCCTTCCCTACACTGGGTTAAACACCATCCTAAAAAATAGGAAAATTGCTTTAACCTATTATGGACAGGTTCATAAATGTTCACAACTGTCAAAACAATTAAAAACAGGAAAAAAACTTGGGACTTATTTCTGAGTCTTAGTCAGTGTTAAGCTTTGCCTTAACACTGTGCTTTAGGTATCTTTAGAAACCCAGTATAAAAAACTCCCCAAATTTTTGTGAATTAGGTAAAAATGTCCATATTTATGCACTTGGAAGTGTCTTTTGGATCAGCATCCCCTACAGCTAAGGGCATTTCCCTTGCACTGTGGCGAGAGAAGGTCAGAGGAGAACTCCTTGATTTCTTTAGGTGAGGAGTAGCTCAGGACTTGCTGTGATGGGTGGTTTATCCAGAGGGACAGATTTCCAGACCCTCCTTTGCAGCAACAGAGCAGAGCCGGGGCTGTGAGGGGATAAATTTAAAGTCAAAAAGCTGGGTCAGGGAGCTTCTCGTCTGTAAACAGCCTGAGTCTCCATGGCAGCAGCTCCCGCTGGATTCCTGCTGGATCTCCTGGCTGAGGTGCATGATTGCCATCTAATGGGGGCTGCAGGGCTCAGAACTCCTCAGGAGCCAGCACAGAGCTCTCTTTCCTCCATCCTTCATCCTTTATGCTCCATCCTCTGTCCTTCATCCTTCATCCTCCATCCTTCAGCCTTCCTGTCCCTTTGGGATGCGGATCCTTGTTTGTTTGTCTCCTCTGAGCATTGGAATGAACTGTTTGCTTTCGTTTCAGAAAATAGAAATTTTAGATGATGAAGAGAGTGATCTGATCAGCAATTCTGAAGTGGATCAGATGAGTTCTCTTTTGGATTACAAGGTGAGTGCTTGGGCCATGTCAGAGACAGTGGGATAATCCCCAGGGAGTTCAGGGGGTGGATCTGTCAGGAATTCAGCAAAAGCATGTGGGATACTGAATTCCTCTGCTGTCTTCCTGGTGTGCACGTCATGCCCTCGTCCCACCTCCAGCCCCTTTATCCATGTTTCAACCCAAATGGAGGCAGGAAAACCCCATTTCTACAGAGCTGCAGCTCCCTCCATGTGTCCCAACAAAGGGGTTTATGGAGCCACTCCACCAGAATTGTTCCTTGGAGTGTTGCGATGCTTTTCCTGCAGTGTGGTGCTGCCAGCTCTGGAAAGGACTGAACAGCTGGAATCCTCTGCTGGAATGGGGGGATATGAGGGGAAATCATTCCCCAGGACATGCCTGGTAGTGGTGGTTGTGGGAGGGAGGAGAAGCAGTTGGATCCTGCCAGCTCCCGTCTCCTCTGAAGGCTGAGGATTGTATGTGTGCTGCTCTCCCAGGAGTTGCCACAATTCCACCTTTCCTTGAGTTTTTACCTCCATTGCTGATTTTTTTCCCTTAGAAACCAGGTCTGTTCTCCTGACAATAATCAATTATCAAAATAATAAACACATCATCTCTTCAGAACAAAAATTCCTCCTCCCAGCAGCCTTTTCCTGGGAAGGGCAGCAGAGAATGAACCAGGAGAGGGAATGACCTTCTCTTAATGTCACCTGTCAGCGCAGTGAGAGGCTTGTTGTGACAGTGCCCTGCAGAGGTAGGGTTGTTGTTTGACAGCACTGATTGCTCCCTGAGTTTTCTGCCTAAATCTGAATTCTTCCTGGGCTGGGCAAAATCCAGAGCTAAGCAGGCAACTGCTAAGTGTCCATCAGGAAGAACTCAGCTGATTTTTTGTGAAAGCCTCAGAATTGCAGCCCAAATATTCCTCTCTCATTCCCAGAGTTGTTATCACCTGGAACAGTGTGGTGAGCAGTGCTTTCACTGAAAAAAATGTGGATTTTCTGGGAAAAAAACAACAAAAATACAACCATTTTTAAAGGTTTGTTGAAAACCTTTAGAGCATCACATAGTCACAGCTTTTCATGTCAACTAAAGCTGAATTCCAGCCAGTGTGAGCATGAATGTCATATTTTTTTTTTCATTATTCTCTCATGAGTTAGTGCTATTAAGCAGAGCCCTTTTGCAAAAATGACCAATGCCTTTGATCTTGTAACCTAAATAAACAGTTTGATTTTCGTGATCTTTGCAAAGGTGAATAACCAGAGAAAATGAATTTTAGCTCTGCACTGATCAACAGGTTTAGCATTTTGATCCAATAAGTTTGCAAGAGAAGAGATGCTTCGAATAAACAGAAATACTTATCAAATCTGAATTTCTAATTAAGAGATTTGCAAATATAGATTGGAAAAATGCCTTTTTAGCCAAAGCACACAAATTATTGATATTTCCTCATTTTGTAATATATTACATCCAGTTCCAGTCCCATAAACAAGTCTATGGAGGTTAGAACTAAATGATCTTTAAGGTCCCTTCCAAACTGTTCTGTCGCTCTGTGATATTCCTGTTTATTCTGTAACCCGAGGGATCCTGAGGAGCTTGGTGAGCTGACACTTGATCCACATCAAACCCAGCTGCACTGGAGGATATTATCTTTTAATTCGTGGTAGCTTTGAGGAATTTTCAAGTAATTTTCCCTGGTTTTTTGTGTCTAGCCTTCTGCTGCAATAATGGAATTTATTTCCTGTGTCTTCTCACAGCCCCCTGATCGCTTGTAGGAAGAGATGTGGGCTTTGGTTGTTATTGTCACTAAAAATAGTTTTTAGTGACAATTTAGTTTTAACCCAGAGGTGTTTAGGTGTGGTTATTCCAATGCTTTGTCCTGTCCCCATCCCTGTAGGGATTTAACAGACACGTTGGATGTGGCCCTTGGGGACATGGTCAGTGCTGGGGAATGGTTGAGCTCAATCTTAGAGGGCTTTTCCAACCTAAAGGATTCCATGGTTCTGAGACTATTCCCAGAACTCTCTGGTTTTCCTACAGAATGAAGAAGTCAGGTTCATCGAGAGTCAGCTGGAGAACCACAAACAGAAATATTTTGAACTGCAGACGTTTACCCGGAGCTTGATACTTGCAATTAAATCAGATGATAAGGAACAGCAGCAGGTAAATCCTGGAGCAGGTTTAATATCTGTGTTTAATATCAGAAGATGTTTGTCCTTTTGTGTTGTGTCTCTCCCTTGGGCTTATTCCAAAGGCTCAAATTATGATTGAAAGACCTAATTAATTTTCACACTCTTTGTTTAAAGCACTGCTGACATTAAAAACACACCTAATAGTGTATATACTATACGTTAGATTTGTTTTTCCCTTGTAGGCTCTGCTTTCAGACTTACCTCCTGAACTTGAAGAAATGGATTTCAACCACACATCCCCAGAACCTGACGATACCTCATTCAGCCTCTCGTCCCTGTCGGAGAAAAACACCTCAGACAGTTTGTGATTTCTTTTTTTTGGAAGAGACAGAACAGAAACCCCATGGGAGGTGCAGGGTTCAGGAGAGAGAGAGGCTTTTGCTCTGCAATGTTCTCAGCCCGAGGAGGAGCAGCCTGTGCTGGAGGGCGGCTGTGGCTCCTCACAGCCTCGCACTGCCCAGGAACTGGGAATGCTGGGTTTGGAAAATCCAGGAACTGGGTGAGGGAAAGGTTCACTGGTAGCAGCGTGGCCTTGGGTAGGATTAACTTCGACTCTCCAGAACAACTCTGGCTCTGTAGCAGTCTCTCTGAACAGGGATGCAAGAGTGGGAAACAAATGTTATGTGACACACAGCAAATTCTCCAGCTCCACATGCTCCCCAGGCCTGTTTATTATATTTTTCCCCATTTTTACTCAGGTAGGTGGACTAAAAATTGGGGATCCAAATAGAATAACGGGCTTTCTCTGAGTTGCGCTTGAAAACCTGAAATTAAACTGAAGTGTTTTTCATTTTCTGACTTGAGATTGTTAAATCTTCCGTTTTTCTGACCAAAATAGCTGAAAAAACCTTGAAAGGCTAACTGAAGAAATTGAATTATCCTCAACAAATTATTAATGCAAGGAAGCAGTGATAAGTGTTGGAAGAAATGAGGTGGAAATGAGAACCCTGATAGCTGCAGGACACAACTTCTTAATACAATAGCAATGGGATTGGATGTTTACACTCTTTAGAGTTTAATGATTGTAGTCACAGTTTTTATTTGTCAAAGCCTGAATGCTAAAGTTCTGCTTATTATTTTAAGTCTTGGTTATATATTTTTCCACAAACCTTGCTCCAGTTTACCAAGCCAGTCAGAATTCCACAGCTGTCATTGCATCCTGAAAGGTTTTCCAGTGTTGGGAAGTGAGTTTTGCAGATCTGATTTGAAACTCTGCCTTGTGCATTTTTTGGCAAGTGCCATTTCTAAACTGTGATCTCGATTGCAGGCAGGGGCTGAACTGAATTTCTTCTTTCCCAGAGCTGTTGGCACTGAATCCCTCCACTCCTGTGGTGGAATGGATGTGCAGAGATGTTCAGATGGATTCAGTGGGGTGTGTTTGTGTCCAGGGAATGCCTGGCCTTGGCAGTGGTGTCATGGTTGAGTTGACAGGGTGGTGACCAGTCCAAGGCAGGTCTCAGTCCTGGAGCTCTTTTCCTCCAGGATGGTTCTGTGGGATGCTGCAGGTGGCTGCCCATGGCATTGATGCTCCAATTCCAATCTGGATATCCCTCAGCAAGCATTTTTCACACAGATACTTCAATCTGGTAAAAAAACTGATCTTCCCATTTTTATGCCAAATAATAACTGACCCTGGGGAATCCTGGTTCATGCAGTGAGTAATCCCCTTAATTTCAGTGGGAGGTCCAAAGTGTAGCTCAGAAAATCCAGAGTGTTGGGGAAATATCACCTATTTCTTCCTTAATACCGGGATTAAACTTGGGTTTTAGGGTTTTCTCAGTCTGATCAGTCCCTCCCTAATCACTTGTACAGCTCTTTTTGTTTAGTATCAGTAGTGAGCTCTGTTATTTCAGGTTTTTAGTCTCTCCTCGGGCATGAGGAGCTTTTAGCAATACTGTTAAATACCAGCTGCAGAAAGTGCAGGAACGGTTTTAAAAGGTGTTCTGAAAAACCAAAAGCCTCACAGTTTTCCCCCTGCACAATTCTGTAAGTTCCCAACAGAGCTACCCTTCCACAGACAAAGCCCAGAGTTCCAAGCTGCTGGGCCTGTGTGTGAGTTGAGGCATTAAAACTCGGAGTGGAAATGGAGGTTTGTGAGCAGAGCTCACAGTGCTGTCCTTCACAGGGAGGATAGAGCTGAGCTGGAATTCTGCTCGCTCTGAAAAACTCATTTATAAAGGGTTTTCTATGCCAGACCAACAATGGTTTCTATTGCTGTTCCCTTTAGACAAGAAATTTGTGCCACTGACAATGAAACCTCTTGTTTTCTGTGAAATTAAAAAAAGTAGTGCTGGGATTTGCCACTATTTGGACCCTGTTTTCCTGCTTCTTCCACTTGAATTCCCATGACAGAGGGCAGGATACTCTTAACAGGAGTTCTCAATTTCATGGTCAATTAAATAATCTGCTTTCCTGCAAGAAAAACTTCCATTGATGATTCCTATTTTGCTGTCTTGCTGCTATTTCATATCCAAACAAATCGAAGGAGTGAATTTTGAATGTTTGCTAGATACAAGCAGTTATGTCAGTCCCTGTTCTCCAGGAAGCTGGAATCCTCTTGGATGTGCAGCTGAGATGAGCTGCAGTCAAGGCCCACCCCATCCCTGGGGAGTGTTCTGTGGTTCTTTCTCCTTTGGGGAGACAAACACAGCCTGGGACACTTGGCAACACTACAGCATAGTCAGGAAAAAGGAGTATAAATTCTATCCCTGAAAAACAAATTCTGGGGAGGAAGATGCTCCACAGCTCCTTGCCTGGATTTTTTTCAGTATCAGTGTGTATTTCCAACAAAAATCTAATGACTGTTACCATTAGTGGTGGTTAAATGGTGGTGGAGAGCAGTGGGGTGGCTCTGGGGTGGGTTTGGGCTCAGGGTGTTTCCCCTGTCTGTAGGATGGTAACAAACACCTGCATTACAGTTCATCATTTCAGAACCTTCCATGGGAGAGAAAGCTCATCCTGTGCTTTTCAGGGTAACAGAAATCATCCCCTTTTCTGTTCCAGTGAGTGACTCTAATGTGAATTATCACTGCAGCAGGAGGGCCACGTGTTGATGGTTTTATCACCTTTCTGTGGCCATGTGTCAATATTTGACCATCCTGCAAAGTCTCTCATTTACTTTGTCCATGAACAATGACTTCCCTGGCGTTGTTCATTCCTAAAGCATCCGTGGGAACGTCAGTGATGTCTTTCTGAAGAAACCCAGGTGGGAAAGTAGCACAGATCAGACACTTTACCCAGAGGCAGGACGGGCTCTCCCTGGGGAGCTGTTTTTGATGCTGGAAGGTTTGCTTATGGTTAGAACCCTGTTTCCTGGAGCTCTGCCTCCTTTCCTCTCCCTGCAGGTGATGCTTCAGTCACATCCATAGGTCTGACAAGAGTAACAGTAACAGGAAATACTCCAATAAAACAATAAATACTCCAGGAGGTGAATTTGGGGCAGGTTTAAAGGTTCCTGAGCAGATGAAGCGTATGAGGTTTCTGAAGTGCCCAGCCCTGGAGGCAGCTCTGCACTTTAATCTCTCTAAGTATTTATTTTCACTAAGGCAATAAAAAGTGTGAAATGAGGAGTTTGGGGCTTTGCAGCCCTGTGAGTGAGGAAAGGAATGTCCTGGTTCTGTCCTCACCTAGAACTGGGCAGCAACTTTGGAGAGTCTGTTCTCCAAGGGGAGCAGCTGTGTCTGCTGCTGGGCTCAGACAGGTGAAGTGATGGAACAAACCAGCAGCATCGTGGACATCCTGGCTTGGGAATGGGAATCCCTGCTTCAGATGGGTCTGCCCTCCCCTTTGGGATCTCTTGCACTGCTGTGTCCCTGACCCTGAACACAGATTCCTGCACAGCACTGACCTTCCCCTCCTCATTCCAGACAGAGCCACTGCTGGCCTCTGGTCTCAGGGTGCTGCTGGTGTGAGGAGGGACAGGGATGTGCCTGAAGGGAATAGCACAGAATTCCTGACACAGGAACAATTTGTAACTTGTTCCAGCCCAAAGCTTGATGTCCAACCTCCACCCCCTGCCCAGCTCCCCCAGACCAGGGGCTGAAGTGCTGGAACCTGGCCAGACTCTGCCTTTTCTGCCCCTGAGGTGCCTGAGCAAAGCAAGGTAGGGGTGGTCAGTGAGCAAACTCCACCTGGCTGCCAGAGAACACGAGCTGGATTGCGGTGGTTGATTTCTTTAATCAGGAACGTTTTACCACATTGACCAAACGCGAAATCTGAAAAGTTTTAAGGGAAAAAAAATAGTCAAAGCAGCACTACAGAATGGGTGTTTTCCATGGAAGAACAGGAGTTAAGTCTGAGTATTTATTGCTCTGAAAAACAGCGGCTGCTTTGGTCAGAAGGCAACAGAAATGGGGCAGAGCCTTGGGCTTGTGGGGGTTCTTTTCCCACAAAGGAGCAAATCCTCTTGGCTAATGGAGGTGTTCAAGGATGTTCCTGGAAGGAAAATAGTTCAGGTCAGTGCTTTGGCTCTGGGAACAGTTTCCCATGTTACTACACTAAGTCAATAACTCTTTTCCAGCTGTGTTTTACATTTTACACAACACTACCTCTGAAACGTGACACCCCTTAAACCCACACAGAAAATGTGAACTTAGGAATTTTTTTTTAACCTTTTATAGGCAATAAATTATTCCCAACATGCATCCTTCAGCTTGTGCTTGGTTTTTGCTGAGTGTGAGCCATCACTTTGTTATTATTTTAGTGCTATTTTTCTGTATTTGTGTTCATCACAATCCGTGGAGAAGGAAATAATGGGATATTAGGGAGAAAAGCTTAGCATATGTTAATGTGAGAAAATATTTCTATTAAAACTGAAGGATGGTGGGGTGGCTGTGCTGGTTTTGGTGCAGTTACTGTGAGAAATGAGTATTATCCTTAATTCTGGTATTAATGATTGTTGAAACATTGCTCAGTGCATCAGATGACTTACCCTGAGAGAGCAGTCAGTGATGTCAGCACTCTATGGAAAAGGATTTTACACTTTCTGAGACATCACAGTTCATAAATACCTCTGGAGATTTTTGTTTCAGTTGTTTCCCTTTTTTTGGCATAACTTTATAGAGATCTTGTAGAAAGAATTTTGAAGTGTTAAATGAAAATGGGTCAGTAACAAACTATGGTCAAATGTAGATTTAGACGATGTTTGTATTCAAGTTTCATCTGAAAAGAGTTCCTTGAATTTCCCCCGTCACATTTCTCTCCTTGGAGTACAGGGGAAGGGTGGCAGGATGCACAAGGGGGTTGGAGGGAATGAGGCACAAGGAGGCAGAAATGAAGGTTCTGAGTTTTAGTCAAGGAAATTTCAATAAACTAAAAGATTTCTGTGCTGTGGAAAACAAGAGCTTCTGCTTTATCTGCAGATTTTGTGAAACACATTTCAAAAAGTCATTGGAAAATCCACTGAGTTGTGCTGGGGGAAAATTGTCTTCTCCAGTAGGAATTTTATCATTTCTGGGGTTATTTCTGAAATTACGGTGTGCGAACACACAGATGCAGATTTACAATATGCACAGATACACTGAACTTGATCACAGTAGCTCTACAAAGGTATTTTAACTAGAAATGTTAATGGAATTCTTCTCAAATATATTTCATTTGCTCTTATTTTTGTGTCTTGCTGCATATCAATTGCATAGTTCTGAAGATTAGTCAAATACATCCATACAAATATGGTTTATTGTTTATGTCCTTGCTACTGGTAACTTTTAGGCTTGGAAATTTATGAAAATGCCCATAATAATGATATTTCTAAGTGATCTTAGCAAATAAACAAACTGCTGTATTTCTGAAGAGATAGTGAATCTTCTGCCATGATAATTCCTGCTTTATTTTCACTGTAGGAATCAGTTTCATTAAAAAAAAAAATCTGAAAATTTAAGTATTATTGTATAACTTGGATGTTTTCCTTCGCCTACAAAACAGGATAATTGACGATTTAAAATATTTTATAATTTCCTTCTGGGCCAATTCCTTAAGCTTTGTAACCTCAGCGTGTTCCTGAGTTTCTGTGTGAAAATCACTATTTATATTGCATTTTTATGATTTGTATCAGTACGTGTAGCAAAGAAACTACTACAAACCTTCAATTGAAGTACCTCCACTATGGTCCAGGACACCTGATCTGGGCATTTTGAGTGCCAGATGCCCGGAGAAATAGTCCAGACATTTGTATTGAGTTGGTTTTCTGTGTATATAGAGGGTATTTATAATCTTGTATTAACAGAGTCATCATTGGAAATGCTGATTTCCTGCTCTAGAAGCCTGCTCAGCTATTTTTATATAAAACGTTGGTCTTCGCCTTAATTTTTTTTGGTGAAAAGTTGTGCCATAGATATTTTAATTTATCCACAGATCCTTCACAGAGTTTGCTTTGACTTCTCTTAATTAATTATTTTTTCCTCAAATTGTCCTAATTTGTTTTCTCCTCCAAAATCATCTCAAGGTTGGTTTACTTTCTTAACTTTTTTTTTTTTTTTTTTTTTTTTNCTCAAGGTTGGTTTGATTTCTTAATTTTTTTTTTTTTTTAAGTTTTGGAAGATCCCTTCATCTGCATGCTTTGGTAGTTCAAGTTTTCATCTGTAGTTTATTGTTTATAGTTTAGAAGAACCTTTTATTGAAACCCCCTGAAGTAATGCTTGTACAAATGTATTTAGGGCGGCCCAGATGGTCAGAGAAAAGGGCTATTTAGCATTGGTAAATTTGTCTACTGACTCAAGGATATTTTTCTACGTCTGTCAAGTTTGGGACTATGGAGAAATGAAATAAAGGTGAACTAACTCCTTTTCCTATATGAACTTCTCCGTTTCTGTCTTTATTATGGCCTTGTAAATGTTCAGTCCTGTTCAGAGCAACAAGAATTAAATCCATGTCAGGGCTCAGCCCTAATTCTTCAGTTCGTGCCGTATAAATTAATTATATATGGAGTGGCTTTTCAGAATTAGAATTTTATGCAGAACTTGTAGCCCTCTGTCCTGGGAGCGGTGAAATGTCCCTTCCCAAAAGGGGATTTGTGTCCAGTTGATGCACTGCACACCCAGCACCGACCCAGCTCAGTTCACCTGAGGGGGGTTGTGCTGTGGGGCTTTTATAAAGCCATTTTTAAGCTAAATGTGACCTCTTTGTGCTCTTTTCATTCCATCCCTTGGCATTTCCTAAGTTAAAAATCTCCTGAGCTAAGTCCCATGGCCTCTGACCTCCGCCCCCATCCACGTGGATGGAAACTGGGCAAGTTGTTGGAGCTGATGCTTGTTGGATTTAGGAGCAATTCTGGTGCTGAAAGGACAGCCCGGGTGTGCCGGGGAGCTCCCAGTGCGGTCCCAGGGTCGAGGGACGGGGTTTCAATTTAATTCAAACGCAGGAATGCTGAAAAGAGAGCCGGCTGGGACCGCACGGAAAAGGGCTCTGCTGGGCGGCGCATCCCGGGCTGGTGTCGGGCAGGGACACGGGAGCGAGGTGCAGTCGGATCCCGAAATTCCAGCAATTCCCGGACCCCGCAATTACCGAAATTCCCGCAATTCCCCATTCCGCAATTCCCGGTCCCTGCAATTCCAGAAATTCCCGCAATTCCCCATCCCGCAACTCCGGATCCCGCAATCCCCGATGCCGCTGGCAGTGGCGGTGTGGCCGCGTCCTGCGAGTGCTGTGGGCGCACCCCGCTCCTCTCCTGCTCTGCCGATTTGCATAATCCTGATAAATTAAACTCTCCAAGGTTCCAAAGTCACCCAAACTCTGAGCTCAGCCCCCGGCCAGCTCTGGAATTACGGCTGCAGAGAGGGAGGGCAAAACCAGAGGAAACGTGGATGGAGAGGAGTTAAATCTGTCTGACCCGAACGATTCATTTACAAATGTTCCTGAGACCCTGAACTCGGGTGTTTTGGGGAAAATCCACCCGAGCCGGGTGGTGCTGCAGCTCCATTGCCACCTGGTGGCAAAAAAAAAACAGGATTTGGNAGACACTCCATCAGGTCAAAGGCCATGGGTTAATTAACTGGAATTTGATGTTCTCTTAATCATTTAACAGTTGCAAACCCATTGCAACCAAACCCCCTCAGGCCTTCATTCCCATAATAGTAATAAATGGCTCACTGTGATCCAAACTATAAATAGATCTAATGAATTCTGCCAGAAATTGAATATTGAATTATTTCTTTATGCCCACATGTCTTTCCTGGTTTGCTTAATTCTGCCAAATATTTAGTTCAGCCTTCTCTTCTCTCAGCAACCCACACTCTCCCGGCTACATCATCCCATTTTTGGACCATTATTTAAAATTTCAGGCTTTTTACAGAGCCTGGCCAAGGAATCAAAACCGATCAAGGAGGAATGAAAGAGCTGAAGGTGTTCAGCTCTGCTGTGGGGATCAGGTCGTGGGGCCCTCACATACCCTGCACACCAAGCAGCAGGGTTTGAGCCCAGCCCAGTAACGCTGGCACAGGCTCCCTGGTTTAGCCCTTTTTGGGAAAAATCCCACTGGAGTGTGCCTTTTTCCTGATCTGGGCCGTGGGAACAGGATGGACACATTGCATGTTCTACAACCACACTTTAGAAATATGTGATTTTCTGAGTTTCTGTTCTTTAAAATATTAATTAATCTAATTTTTTCATACAAAACCCCAGAGTGTGGAGCCATTTCTTGCTGCCATGGGGG
>VYZR01057014.1:5375-42541 GCA_013400675.1 Oxylabes madagascariensis
GTCAGATACATCCACACATGCCAGAAGACACAGCTGTGTGTTCAGCTGGAAACTTCCACACGGAACGTACCTGGGATAATAGTGACAGCACAGCAGTATTTGTCTCTAAGTGCACAAATGCCAGCTTCCATTTTGGAAATGGAGAAGGAAGAATGTGAGAACACAGCTGCTAAGTGTCCCCCTCACAAAAAGATAAATCTTGGGTTTATATTGGGATGCTGAGTCCTGAGTAATCCAGTCCCACTTCAGTGTTTTCCATCAAGAAAATGTGCTTNGCCATGTAGCTCAGCCCAGAACTGACAGATATTCTGACCTGAGCTAAGTAGAGTTCACTGAGCATGATTCTGCCTGGCACTTGTCCTGCTGTATTCTAGTGTTGCAGCCACCTACGTGAAGTGCGATAAAAATTCCATCTTATAAAACACTCCTTGCAAAATTAGTGGTAAACCTGGATAGAAAGCTGCCTGAGCTGGTTGCCTGCTCTTCCTCTTCTGTGCAATAGGCATAGCAGCTTCAAGGGCTTAGCATATGCTCAGTGGTTTTCATCGTCAAGACATCTTGTTCTAACTTGCTCAGTTTGGTGGTTTTTAACTGAGGGGCATTTTAGCTTCTGCTCGTGGTGATTATCTCATTAAACCATGATCTGACTCCAATTTCCATTCCTGGCTGGGCATGCATAGAAAACATTTCCTGATGTTTTCTGGCTGTTCACCTAAGTACTAAGAGCATAACTGTGTTTTTTGTTTAGTTCCCTCAAGGTTTGGGTAAGATTGTAGGGGCCAACATGCAGGAAGGTTACAAAAATCCAGTTAATCATTAAATTTAGTAGGAATTAAGTATTTTAAATATTTTTGTTGATGAGGACAACAGATCATGTAAAAAAAAATGACATAGTTCATGTGGAAGCAAGGAGTGATAAAAGTTTGTGGTCTTGAGAGAACAAACCTTTCAAGTGCTCCCTAAGAGCATATGGACCCTCAAAAAGCAACATCTTTCTGTGAGCGCTATCTGATTGGCTGATTCAGTGCAGATGACTTACCTTTCCTGGTGAGTGAAAAGCAATGAAGTATTTTCCTATTCTGCAAGCAAGGTCTACAGTAATTTTGGAGGCTTGAGGGGTTTTTCATTGAAAATTATTTTGGCGTTTTATGATTAATGATTTACTGGAATCCTTCTTGCAGACGATTAAATTTGGTGAATTAAACTTCTAAGTCTCCTCATATCAAGGCTGGTTTCCCATTGTTGCTGTTATTTTTAAAATTATTTTAAGGAAGATGTGGAGATTAGAATTCAGCTGTCACATTAGCGTTCTATTTATTTGGCTGACTGCTCTGTTGTGGATGTCTAGATAATTATATGTAAATCACTGACTTCTTGCTAATGGCCAACTTGAGGGGTTTTTTCCACAAATCTGTCAGTTCTTGAATGTTTCTCCCTAAAGTGTGAGGAGGAATTAAAAAAACGTTTTGACGTATTCATGCAAAACATAAGCTGAATGTAGACGTGCAAATGCTTAAAGTGTGGTGTCTAAACGTGAATGTTTTCAAACTGCTACTTTTATATGGGAAATCAGGCTACATATTTAAAAACGAAAACTGCTGAAATGTGCCTGAAACTAATCATTCCAATATGATATAAAATCCTGCTTGTCTTCTGAATATTTTTTCAGTGTCAACAGTAAAAGTCCCCTGAAATGAAAAGGAGCTACATAATCTCAGTGTCTTTGGAAAGGTCATTACAGTGTGGATGCCTAATATGGAGTTGGAAGCTTAGCTTTTTATACAGAGTTGGCAATTTTGGCCTGACTTATTAATAGAAATTTTCAGTAGTTTTACATAAGGTAAAGAATCCATTTTGTGCCTGGTGATGAAAACAATTTTTACATTATAAAATCCTTGTTTTCTTAAAATCATTGGAGCTAGTAATAGCAATGGTCAAAGCATTAAGGGCGTCCTAAGTGTGGCATATTTAAACCTGTGTGAGCAAAGGCTTGTGTTTATGGATGACTATTAATACTATTAATACAAAAAGACTAACATTGACAATGCTTTTGAAAGTAGTCTTTGTTCATAACTTTACTGTGCTCAGTTAATTGAACTATTCTTTCTCCACAACTTTAGTCTCATTCAGATACCATTTGGGGCTTGGAGAAAACATTTGGAGTAGATTTGGATGCTTTTATAAATTTAAGTGAATAAGTTTCAGCCTAAAACTGAGTGAAGTATGCAGCCAAATACAGTTATAATTATTTAATTCACATCAGTAATAGCTGATTTATCCCATATAGAATTTTAAATCTTTAATACTGAATTAATAAGCCTTGGGAAATTGTGCTTTGTCTGTTTTCTTCTACTGTTGACCTGAAGTTTTTTTGTTTTGATCATACAGCTATTTGAGAAGAACAGCCCCCTCCTAGAATATGTTATAAACGAAATTACAAAGTTATGTAATATATACATGCCATTCTGTGAAACTGTATATTTTTATAAAATACTGGAATAAACATTGATGATGACGATGATGATGCTGACTAAGAAAGTGCAATTCCTAGCAACAGAATGGCCAACTGACTGGAGGGTTTGGATTTTTTGTTTTGTAAATCATTCTTTGGTTGCTGGATGTATACATGTGCCTATCCCTATGCTTCTGTGGTGCCCTGAGATCAAAACCTAAATGTGATGTTCCTGTTGCTGGATTAGGACTGGTAAACCACGAGGAATAGTGGTCACTGTGGAGTGGAAACATTTACCAACATGGAAACAGCCATTAGTGTTGCCCCATATTGCTGAAGAGCAAGGCAGACTGAAACATTGTGGTTGTGACTGAGAAGGGCAGTGGTCCCACCAGGATACCCTGGGACCTGGGCACCAGGACTTGCTCCGGCTGTTTTGTGGAAGGACAAACATTGCACTCTGCTGCAGAATTCATACACAGTAAACCAGTCCTGCCAAGGCAGTGCCGTGTATATGTACTAAATACTCGATGTCATCAAGAATTTTGCCCATGACTAATGATGTGTTAGGGATTTTTTATTTTAGAGTGCTGTTGTGAGGAAAAGCAATTGCATTCGTGTCAGTAATACATGCTTATAAAAGCAGGGCTGCAAGAACGGCTTTCTGAGAAAAGTGAATCTGGTTCTGTTGAAACATGTTTCTCTTTCCACATCAAAATAAAATCCAGCTATTTGCTTGGGCAAACAAGGGGACTGCAGAAGGGAGTGTTGAAGGAGTTCCAGCTTGTTGAGCATGCAGTGGGCCACCTACCAAGCAGCGCTTGTCACAGCAAACATAACAACACCCCAGCACGCTGAGCCCTGTGCTAGCTGGCTTCCAGTAGGACACTGGCTCAGATCCACTGTGCTATTCCTGGTCTTCAGAGCACCAGCAGAATGTGTCTCAACTTCCTCACAGTCCATCCATCTCTCCCTGAGTCTTGTTGGATTGGAGATCACCAAACCACGAGGGGCCAGGGAAAAATCTGCTAATGGGGGTCTGGCCTTTTCTGAAGAGGGTCTGCTCCTGTTGTATTTGTGCACCTGTATCTTCAGAGCTATAACTGGGTAGGAATTTTCCAGCAAAGAAAATTTGTTAGAAACTGATAATTTGTAAAAACTGAGATGTTTTGTGGGAACATAATTCACTAGTTTTGGTGAAAGCAGTGCAGAGTGAAGACAGCAATCCATTCACTTGCCTGCCAACTCATCGGATGGGTTCACTAATTTCATAATTATGAAATTATGGAGATTTCAGGAGCACTACAGGGTAATCATGAGGGTTTCAGACAACATAAATATCTTTACTTTTCTGTGCTCAAGTTCTCCACAAGATACAGTGGCTTCAGCCAAAACATTTGGTAAGCCTGACAACATGTGCACGTGCTAAGAGGCTGGATTGAGGCTGCCTTCCACCCTTTGCTACATTTGCATGCTTGACTTCGTAGCTTTCTGGATTTCACTGAAAGACAACAGGGAGAAGCAGAGGTGGTTTATTGTGCTGATAATTTATCAGTATCTAGAAGAACTGAAAACTTTGGATATGTACAGAAAACTGTGGTTTGAGCTAATAGAGCGAGAAATAGGATGGTTAGCTTCTGAAGACTTTGGTATAAAAAAAATCATGTGAGATAGCAAGGGAGTTTCATAGAGGCTTTTGAAGAAAATACGTGACCTTGGAGTGATCTTACTCCCCAGGCTGGAGGAGATTGTTTCCCACTTAACCCTCTTTTCATGTCTGCTCATGGCAAGTTTTTGGAATTATCTTTCAATGCCATCCTGTTGTTTGCTTTTCAGTGTGATGAATTAATATTGATTAGTGAAAGAGCAGCAGCTATTCCCTTCCCAAATCTGTGTTCAAACAGCATCTCTGGTCATGCCAGGTTGCTCAGTCTTTGTTCATTTTGGTATTGAAAATGCCCAAGGCGGAGATGGTACAGCCTCTCTGGGCATCCTGTGTCACTGCTTGACTGTGCTTGCTGTGAAAGTTTCTCCTTGCAAGTCTGAACTTCTCCTTCTTCAATTTATAACGACTATCAATCATCCTCCCACTGTGTACCACAGAGAATAGCCTGGCTTTCATCTGTGTTTTAAAATCAAAGACCTATTATTATTTAATGTGACCCTTTGTGTATCACAGAGCTATAAATACCATCCTGCTGCTTCTGGGGCACACCTCTAAGTGGTAAATGTCTCCTCATTTAAGGTGCCTCTTGCTGGCTTTCTTACGAGGCTACTTATTGCAGCTCAGTACCCTCCTGTTCATCTGCCTTCAGAATTTTCACGTGCCCTTGCATATGGTCAGTTTGAAACAGTGATTTCCTCCCCCTGATATGACTCATCTCTCCTTCCCTATGTTTGCCCCCACCTCACTCTCCCTGACTCTCCAAATTTATTTGTGTGTAAGTCTCATTTTCCATATAATCTGTTCCCCACCTCTGAACTCTGCCTCAGGGCAGATGTCTGTAGCCACACAATTCTGCTTTCTGTTCCTCCTCTGCCTTCCTCAGCCTTAACTCCCAGCCTAACTCATCCCTCCAGCTCCAGTCCTGCTCTCCTCTCACTCTCTCCTCTCTCCTCTGGGGTAGATCTGAAATTTGTCTCCTTTGCATTCGGACTGGAAGTTCTTGGCCTCTCCCTACCTGGGCTGAGCAGCAGGATGTTTCTGCTGCAGATTCAAACCTAACCCCCAGAATTTAATTAGTGACTCGTGAATTCTACCTTTTGAGAGCTGCAGATTCACAGGCTCCAGGTAGTCCATGTAGCATGGGGGTTATCTTCACCAGAGACTGGGCAATGCTGCTTGCCAGAGGGGACATTACCACTTACTCTGTTTTCAGCCTGGAAACTCCTGTGCAGTGCTTTTGTTGTACTATACAAAGCTACACTCTTCAGTTCCAAGATCTCGTACCTGTCAGAGGTCTGCTCCTCATCTCTGTTTGCACTTCGGCTTGGGCAGCTGTGTCAGCTTCATTTTCCTAGCAAAGTCACAATACCTTTTTCTTCATCTCCATTTATGAGTAACATGAGGGCTCTGCTTAAGATTTAGTAATTTGTAAACTAAAAACATTGGAAAGATTACTTGACTTCATGACCTCCTTCTTAAGAAAAATTATCCCTGGAACACCTGTAAATTATCTGAGGTGCTGTGTCTGCTGCTAAGAATATCCTATTTTTTTCTCATTTTCTAATTTTAAATTTGCACTGCTTGTATTCATTTATATCTCCCAGTGAGTTACTGTGTTTTCCTGAAATTGTATGGAAGGTCAGGTTATTTCCACCAGTTTATACAGCCTAAGTCCAGTGCGGCTGGGTCCCTATACGCTGGAGAGGGTAAACCACAGCAATAATTATCAGTGGTGGGAGACATTAATTACTGTTTGCCATGGGATTCCTCATTCTCAGCTGCGTGTAATGCATTGCCATTTTTACTTCCTGTCCTGCACATTCGACACATTGGGCTTTCCTGAAGCTGTGGCTAAACCATGGCAGTGGAGCTGGGAGCATGAGGGGGGTCCCAGGGAGGCAGCAGTGGGGTGCAGTGCTCCAGCTGCCCTGCTGTGACCCCCAGCCTCAGAACAGGGCAGCTTGTGGTGACTGCATCACCTTAAAACCCAGCAGCTGCCAGGTAAGGCAAGAAGGAAATGCTGAGATAGTTTTAACTGTGTTACAACAGCTTCCCTGCTCTCAGCTGTCCTCCTGCTCCTGGATTTAACAGAAAGTCCAGAACTCCTCAGGTCTGCAACGACAAACCAAGCTTGCTGGGCTTCTTTCTGTCTAGCCAAGAACATGTGGCAGCCCTGAGAATTTCTGGTTTTCTGTCCACAGGTAATGAGTGGCTGCAGGACAGATCCCCGAGAAGTTGTGTTTTGTGCTTCTGACGGGGAGGAAGTTGTTAACCATCCATCCAAACAACAGTCTGGTTTGGCATACTGGTTTCCGATGAAGAGAAATGGAGTTTTCCCAGCCACTTGCTGAGCAGAGGGTGCTGCTGCTCCTGCCTTTGGTGGTAGCTGCTTCTCCAGCTGCTGCTCCAGTGGCTCCCACAGCACAGCTACACCAACCCCTTGTGGGAGTATGGCTGCCCAACACCCCCTTCCCTTTTCCTTGTCCATATACGAGCCCCTGTGCCCCCAGGGGAGGTGAACAGCTTGGCAGCAACACAAAAACCTTCAGACACAAACTCTGGGGGTAGTGTTTTATAAACATTGCGCTATTTTTTTTACAAAATGTAGTGAGGCTGTAATCAGGAGTAATGAGAGGAGGTACAGTTCCAGCGTGCTAATTAGGAGCTAAAAACCTGACCACAGTCATCAGCACCTCTGTCTTCAGTGATAACTCAAAATGTGGTATTCCGCCCCTTCCAGTTCCCCCCCGATGGATAAATAAAGTGACATTCAGCTATAATCACAAAATTTTATGGCAAAACCTATTCACTTTAAGCTGTTGCACATCCAGCAGTCTCTGGTAAAGTCAAGAGGGCTCATTCCAATTATTGGAACAAAAAGACGTATTGCTGTCTTTTCTATAAACAGTTACAGAAAATTGCACTTGTTATTTCCCCACAGCCGATGGCAGTGGTGCCGCTTCCTTGCTTGGCGAGAATCCAGCCCCAGCCTGAGCCGTGTGCCTGCCGTGGCTTGTTTAGGAAATCAACTCCTGAGCTGTAATTTATCCCTCCAGCTGGTGCCTGTGCGGTGTTACTGAAGGGATGTGCTAATTACCTTGTATTAATTCAAGCAGAGACAAGCAAACTGCACATTCTAATTTGTAGGTGAGTTGAAGATGTTGGACATTGGTTCTATCTTTAACAGCCTTTTGTGCATACATCGAAGCAGCGTCAAATACTTTGCTAAAGTCCAAGCAGGCAACATCCACAGCCTCTCCCTCATCTTCTAAGCTGTCACCTTGTCACAGAAGATCAGGTTGATTGAGCACAACCTGCCTTTTATGCCCCCGTGCTGGCTGGGCGTGGTCCCCTCGCTGTCCTGCACATGCTGCATGGTGTCACTCAACGCGACCTGCTCCATGACCTTTTCTGCCACCAAGGTCAGGCTGACAGGCCTGTAGCTCCCTGAATCCTTCTTCCAGCCCTTCCTTATAGATGAGCATCACATTTGCTGACCTCCAGTCAACTGGAACTTCCCCAGTGAGCCAGGACTGCTGGTAAATCATAGAACTGTAGAATGGATTGGGTTGGAAGGCACCATAGAGATCATCTAGTTTTAACCTCCCTGCCATGGGTAGGGGCACCTTCCACTACACCAGATTCCTCCAAGCTTCATCCAGCCTGGTCTTGAACACTTCTGGGGATGGAGCATCCACAGCTTCTCTGGGGCAACCTGTTCCAGTGCCTCACCACTCTCACAGTAAAGAATTTCTTCTAATATTTAATTTAAACCTCTCCTCTGATGTAAAGTGGCTTGATGAACACTTGAGCCAGGTCACTCAGTACCCTTGAATGAATCCTATCCAGCCCCATAGACTTGTGTCTAAATGGTATAGCAGGTCAGGATAATCAAACATTTTCCTCTGGAATCTGGGGGCTTCGTTCTGCTCCCCATCCCTGTCTTCCATCTCAGGAGGGAGCCCTGTAAGCTACTTTTGGCAGGCATTGTTGCAAAGGCTGCAGGCTGTATTTATTGCTGAAATCTTGGAGGAAGAGAAAGTGCCTGCTTTTCTTTAGAAAATCTTCACTTTTCTAGATCACACTCTTGTCTTTCGAAAATCCCTAAATGGAATTTAGGATGAAAACCCTGATAGCTGGCATCCCTGTTCCTATTAACAGGTTGGATTAGCTGGGACATCCAAGGGAGTGTGNGGTTCTATCTTTAACAGCCTTTTGTGCATACATCGAAGCAGCGTCAAATACTTTGCTAAAGTCCAAGCAGGCAACATCCACAGCCTCTCCCTCATCTTCTAAGCTGTCACCTTGTCACAGAAGATCAGGTTGATTGAGCACAACCTGCCTTTTATGCCCCCGTGCTGGCTGGGCGTGGTCCCCTCGCTGTCCTGCACATGCTGCATGGTGTCACTCAACGCGACCTGCTCCATGACCTTTTCTGCCACCAAGGTCAGGCTGACAGGCCTGTAGCTCCCTGAATCCTTCTTCCAGCCCTTCCTTATAGATGAGCATCACATTTGCTGACCTCCAGTCAACTGGAACTTCCCCAGTGAGCCAGGACTGCTGGTAAATCATAGAACTGTAGAATGGATTGGGTTGGAAGGCACCATAGAGATCACCTAGTTTTAACCTCCCTGCCATGGGTGGGGGCACCTTCCACTACACCAGATTCCTCCAAGCTTCATCCAGCCTGGTCTTGAACACTTCTGGGGATGGAGCATCCACAGCTTCTCTGGGGCAACCTGTTCCAGTGCCTCACCACTCTCACAGTAAAGAATTTCTTCTAATATTTAATTTAAACCTCTCCTCTGATGTAAAGTGGCTTGATGAACACTTGAGCCAGGTCACTCAGTACCCTTGAATGAATCCTATCCAGCCCCACAGACTTGTGTCTAAATGGTATAGCAGGTCAGGATAATCAAACATTTTCCTCTGGAATCTGGGGGCTTCGTTCTGCTCCCCATCCCTGTCTTCCATCTCAGGAGGGAGCCCTGTAAGCTACTTTTGGCAGGCATTGTTGCAAAGGCTGCAGGCTGTATTTATTGCTGAAATCTTGGAGGAAGAGAAAGTGCCTGCTTTTCTTTAGAAAATCTTCACTTTTCTAGATCACACTCTTGTCTTTCGAAAATCCCTAAATGGAATTTAGGATGAAAACCCTGATAGCTGGCATCCCTGTTCCTATTAACAGGTTGGATTAGCTGGGACATCCAAGGGAGTGTGGCTGTTCATCATCCTTGCCTGTGGGTCCCTTGTGCACTGCCAAGGGCTCAGGACCGTCTCACCTTGTCACTTCTGCTGCCAGCAATGCCCTGGGGCAGAAGGACATTTCCCAGAGTTTTCAAGGCTGGGAAACTAGAGATGAAGTTACTTCTTCACCTGACATTTACCATAGGAATAATAAAATCCAGCAGTAGCATACAGCTGGCAGGAGGTGCTCAACCTGGGAGTCTGATGAGGCAAACACGTGTGCTGCTTTAGCTTCAGTGTGTTTGTGCTCTCAGCTCCCAGAGATGTGCCGGGTTTCCAGCTGCTGCCCCAGTGAGCTCCACAGGATCCTCTCCTCACCCTCCACACCTGGTGACTCCTCCTCCTGCAAGGCAGATTTCCTCATCTGAGAGACCACCCTGTGAAAAAGCTTTCCCGCAGCTTTGTGCCTTTCCCACAGCCTTCCCCCTGTGCTCTTTCTCCAGCAACTTCTGAACCAGGCCCATGCCAGACTCAGGAGTCTCAAAGATCATCAAGTTTCTCCAAGCTTCACACGTGGTGTTGTATGGGTAAAGGAAAAGACCCAAATAATTATTTCCACTAGTTGTCCATTTCAAACCTTTCATAACAGGTTTTCTTGAGAGATTTTCACCCTTGAGGAGTGAAAACCATCTCTGAGAGCTGATGAGGTGAAAAAAGCACCCTGCCAAGTGTCAGTGACTTTGCCCAAATCCCAGGGACGTCTCCTTCAGGTTTTTATAACAGCACTGCTCCTCTACCAAGGGGACTATGCATTTTTCTAGGCTGAATCTCTTTTTTTTATCCCATCTTAGTTTGTATTTTCTATTTTAAAAATGATTCTTCTTCCAGTATCTCTATCAAAACATCAGGGTTCATTTTGCCTAGCTATTTATAGTCCTTCACTATATTTGAAGTTTCCTTTAGGGGCCCTCAGAGCTCGGTACGAGGAGGCTGGCCAGAGGTGGGGCAGGGTTAAGTAATGGCAGGATGTTTTAATTCCACGATGATAGGAAAGCATTAACCCCAGTATCAGTGCTAGGGCCTTAGTTCTGGTCAATGTTCCTTGCAGTGTTACCTGGTGCATAACTCTCTTAAGAAACATTCTAAACTGGGGCATATTCTTGGTATAAGCAAATACCCCGGGAGTTTGCCACTGGCTTGGTGCCCAAGCCCTCTGCTGTGGACAATGTCCTTGAAATTTAAATAAGATACCTGTGCCCTCTGCTGTGGACAATGTCCTTGAAATTTAAATAAGATACCTGTGCTGGGAGCAGCCCACCCTCCCTGAGGCAACCCTGAGGCTGTGCTGCCCTGCTCCAGCTCTGCACGAAGCCAGAGCCGGCTCAGCCCAATCCACCGAAGACTCTTGCCAAGCAATTTCTGTAGGTGCTCGTCTAAGCCCTTAAGAAGCCCTTGCTGCTTTGAGGCTAGACACAGGTATTGAAGTCCCGCAAATATTTCAGCTGTCATCAAAGGCAAGAAAGAACTTGAGTGGGCAGCGACTTATTTTTAGAGCTGATGATAAACCCATGGAAAAGGCTTTGTGGTTGTGTTGTGAATATCCTTCCACTTAATAAGGATTATTCACCCACTCTGCCACAGTTTGCTTGTCTGGAGTAGGCAGTGACTTGGAGTTTCAGTCACAAATCTTCACTTTCCATTTCTGAGGATCTCTCCCGGCAGGATCTGCTCCAGCCATCTTGGGGACAGAGCTGGTGCCAGCCCCTCCAGTGTGTCTGTCAAGGCAAGGGAAAGCCAAGTGGTCTGTCAGCCCACTGTCAGGGGCAAGGAGGGCCCCTTCCACAAGGGCTGGGGCTCTTCCCCTCTCCCCAAGTCACTGAGGATTGCATGCTGCTTGCTGTTAGCAAAACAGACCATTCCCCTCTTCCTTAACTCTGGAAATGATAACCTGTTCTTCTGGCAAGTGCTTCTAGATGATCTCCAGGCAGCAAGGTGAGAGTCTCCCTAGTAGAGAGGCACACTAGCATCATGATGGCTCAAGTCCATGTGGTTAACCAGTCTCTTGGATAATTAATGGATGTTTTTCAGATTGGTAGACCCTAGAGATGATTCTATTATTCAGAGATGATTCTATTATTCAAGGTAGTAATACTAGAAAGAAAGTGGGAAGAGGCCTCTGGGCTGCCATGAGCAGTGGGTGTACATGTAGCTGCAATGAGCAGTGGGCATGTGGGTAGCACAGCAGCTGCCAGCCGTGTTTTCCCATGTTAGTTAGGGTGTCTCTGAGAATCAGGTTGCACTGAAAATGCTAAAACCTGCTTGCAAGCAGTCCTAACAGTGATACTGAAACCTGAACAGGCTTAATCTGGAATGAGAGGAAAAGTCCCTGGGTTTGGATATGAAGAGGGCCTCCATCTCAAAGTCCCTTGCTCTCTGCAGCACTTCTTGCTGACTTGCTCAATGCAGCTCCCTCTCAGATGGCAAGACTCTGGTTTTTAGAGTTGTTTCCCTGCTACCATGTAGTGTATTTTATTCCACTGGGGGATGAGAGATAGAAAGGGAGAGATGCTGGAAGTGTGTATTGCAAAACTGCCTCAGTCACTTAGCAGACTTTTCAGAGAGTTATTCTCACCTCACATGAAACATTCTCATTTCAGGTATATAATGTGAGAGATGTAATTAAAGAATGAGAGACCTGGCGGTGCAGCAAGGAGCCCCTGCGGGAGGGCAGGAGGTGCCGCCTGCAGCCACAGAAGCCATGGTACAGCCAGGGGTGGATCTGTTTGACATTTCCCCTGTGGCTCTGCAGAGCCCCAGCTGCTCAAGACTCAGCAGCCAAGCTCTCATCTGGACAAAAATGTTCGTGTCCCCAGCAGACAGCGCAGTGCTAAGTGCCCTTCCAGAGGGTCAACCAGAATTTCCCCAAAGACACAGCCAGACCTAGCCTGGGTCCTAAAACAGCACATTTATTTTCAGGCACAGACAAGTAAAAGATTCAGTAAGACCTACAGGAAGGTTTCCAAAATGCTTTTTTTTTGAAAATTCGAATCTGTAGAAAGCAAAGACATCACATTGCAACATTCACACTGGGCTGTTTGATTTAGTAGGTCAGGTTGAGCAGAAATGTAATTTCTTTTGATTTAGTAGGTCAGGTTGAGCACAAATGTAATTTTGTCTGTCCCTCCTCTGCCTGCTGTCCTCAGATATAGGCCAACTTCCTTTTAGATACAGTCTAATGGTAAAAGATTTGATTTCCAAAGGCCCAGCCTAGCCGTGCCACCTGCTGCCTCCAGCAAAGTTCAGGAGATCCTGGGGTGTGTGAAGAACCAGAGTGCCAGCACATCGCACACACAGCCTTTTCCCTGCAGGTCTGCAAGAGCCTGGAGTCAGTTGTGATGTGAGATCCCTACAGGGCAAAGGTTCATCCAGTTCAGTGACTGGTTCAAGGCTGGCCTTCATTCTCCTCCGCTTCTTGCTGTGCCACACTAAAGAGTATGAAGGGTGTAGGAGTGCTCATCCGTGTGCAGCTGCTTGGAAGGGGAGTGGGAAGGGAAGGAGCAGCTGGCTCTGCTGTGAGAGGCAGTCATGAGCCTTTGGGGTGATTTCTGGTGGGGATCGCAGAGTAACTTGGAGAAACAGCATGAGAGCACGAGGACTGTCTGCGCAGTCCATGTACTTGCCGGGTTCCCTTAATCACCTCGCTTGTGTTTTCTCCGAGAAAGTCTGCTGGGAGCCTGGAGAGGCCTTCTTCTTGGGAAAAAACTGCAACTGGCAAGAGGAAAGAGAGAAGAGGTGCCTTAAAATGAGACCACACAGGTGGAATATCCTTCTACCTCCAGAGGAGCAGCAGAGCGGTGGGAAGACAGGAGGTCTTTATGCTGCCTCTCTGCAGCGCCCTTCAGCACCCCCTGCCTCTCTAGGGCAATGGCTTCAGAGGGACTGACGCAGAGAACGAGTGTTTGCTTCTTTAAAGTCAAGAGATAAACACAAAGGGTTTTGTGAAACCCGTTGATGTTGCCCACAACGGGGGTACGGACAGCACAGCAAGAATGGGACAATAATTCTTGCTACAAATTAGCTACAGCAGCTAATTTGCTGCTGAATCAGGGTTGGAGATTTTACAGGTTGCCAGAGGGGAGCAAAAACATCCACGCCCTGATCTAGGAGGGTGGGGGCTCTGGCAAGCCAGACACAGCTCGTGGACAGGACGAAGCCTTTTGCTGCAAGACTCTTGCCAAGCAGCTGTGCAACAGAACTCCACCTGACTCCAACACGCTCCTGTCTGCCTCCCTTTCACAGAATCACAGAATATCCTGAGTTGGAAGGCACCCACGAGGATCATCAAGTCCAAATGTAAAGTGAATGGCCCATATAGGGATCAAACTTGCAACCTTGGCATTATTAGCACCATGCTCCAAACAACTGAACTCATCTCAGGGTCTTTCCTCCCACCAGCTCCTGTGGGGTGCTGATCTACCTATTGGGATTGCATTAGTTCAGCTATAAATACAATAGCACTGTTATTTATTTAAATTAACCTGTTTTCTGATTAGAGCAATCAAGCCAGCAGTCACACATACAAAGTGGCTTCAACATATGTTTTCAGTGGCCAATTCTGCCAGCTGAGGTCCCACCAGAACCTGGGATCCAAGTGCTCAGTTGCCTGGGCTTGCTCCTTTCCTGGTCCTGTGTCCACTGCAGATGCTTTCTGCCACCCAGCTGAGTCAGCATGTCAGTGCCATCAGCACTGGGACAGCTACGAAGAAAAACCCTTTGCAGTAGTATCACTATCTTCTTTTGCAATCTGTAGTGTTCAGGATAGCACCCACTCAGCTCCTGGGCTGAAAATGGGAGTGAAAGTACCTAGGATCATAGAGTGGGTTGTTTGAAAGCTCACTCAGCCCATGACAGGCTACAGACAAGATACACCTCCACTAGACCAAGTGGATCAAAGCTATATCCAGCCTGGCCATGAACTCTTCCGGGAACAGGGCATCCACAGCTTCTCTGGGCAACCTGAACTAGTGCTTAACCACCCTCACAGTACAGCATTTCTTCCTAATATTTAATCTAAACCTCTCCTCTTTCAGTTTAAAACCAATTCCCCTTGTCCTGTCACTACAGGCTGCTGTAAAACATTATGTCCCCCTTGCCATCTGCTGTACGAGGTATGCGGTATGGGGCTGCAGTCCCTCTTGTGCACACACCAAAATCTGTCCCTGTCTGCAGTTCAGGTGGGGAAGGACCAGGAGGTGGTGGCTGGGAGTTGTGGCAGCCCCTGCCTGTATCCCCTGTGGGCGCAGGATGGCTGCTGGGGTGTCAGGAATATGTCTTGTGCCTACAGACGTGGTGAGAACCTGCAATCTTGTTGCTTTTATCCTCAACAAATTCTATGTAGGTGGAACCAATTATATATAATGTACTTCAGCTTCCTAAATGCAAAGCATAGGAGGCTAAAATGTGCCCCAGACTGACGTCAGGAGTATTTCAAGTGTGTAGCTGAAGGCAGTATCCCTTTGATATCTGTCTATTAGTAGCTGATGACATGAGTAGCTTTTTCTTCCATTCATCTGTTTAAAAGGTTTTTTTAACTGTGTTTTAAGTAATGATTTTTACCAGCAGAATGAAAGAGAATTAGCTAAGACCAGGATGGGCGTGCATGTAGCTGTTGCAAGAATATGATGCCATAGAAAATACTCCCTTGAGCTTCCTGGGTTCAGAAAAAAGCTCAGAGTCATATTCTGTGGAGGTGCAAAGCACATCACGCACAAGCCAATGGACCTCAAACTGTTCACGTGTCTCTCAGCTCTCAGGGATTCAGGTACTGGTTTTATTTTCATAAGCACATCTATTCAGTAAGAAACGGTTTCTCAGTAGCTCTGGAAATCCAAGAGCTGGCTCAAAGCAGTGCAGGCAAATCCATTTCTGTTGCAGGCAGCAGGGAGGGGGCAGTGTGGGGGACATGCTGGGGCACATATTTGAGGGGGTTGAGGATGGAGAATAGCCTTCAGGGGGCGAGGTCTGGGCTTTTCAGGGGCTGTTGGTAGGGCTCTTCATCCCACATCACCTTCTACCTCATCTCCTCGGGGAAGGGAACACCTCCCATTAGGCTCTCCCAGGTCCTGGGAGCCAGAGCCACCCTTATGGCCATACTGCTGCCTGCCATCGCCCCACTGGACCAGCCTCATGGAGAAGATAAGGGATGCACAAGGAGTCAGGGAATGCAGCCCCCACAGGTAAACAGATAAAAAGAATTTCCACGGGTAAACAGGCCTGAGAAGAGATGCAGACTTTCCATAACTCCCAGACCTTAGGCAGACAGAGGAGTCCCTGGGATTGCATGACAGGCTATTGGAAGACATACGCTTCTCACTCACATGGAAAATACTACTAATTCATACAAGGACAGAGATTTATTTATGAGATGCTGGGCTTATTTAGCACACTCAGTAACTAGCCATCTCCTTTTCACCAGTCAAGGTTTTCCACCAGTTCAGGCAGGCCCCAGTGCCTTTAACTGCTACTAATGTTTCCCCTGCATGGGGAAAAAGATGGTGAAAAATAATAAGAAGGTTTATCTGTCTTCAGAAAAGGCCAAATTTTCAGTAGCCACTAACAACCTTTACATTTAATCTAATAACACTCTATTCGTAGCAATGCTTCATGCTGTGGATTTGGTATAAACAGTAGCTTTACATAAGCTGCTTCTTCAGAAGACTCGTATCGAGCAACTAATAAAGTGTAATTAGTGACCTGGGCCTTTAGTGATGTTATTTTAAACAGATTGTTCTCTGTGGATGGTAACTGTCAGTCTATTCTCTGTATCATTTCCTTGAAAGCTCTCACAAGTACCTCTGCCCTCCCAATAAGGGCACTGCTCAGGGAGTTGGGAAATGAAGAGAGAACCTGAGCACAGAGGCAATTAGTTGAAAGTACATTTTGTCCCTTAAAAAGCTGCTCCTGTTAAAGAGCACTCAGCCCACCACACTCAGGCCTGAAAGAAAACGCCCTGAGAGGTCATTTGGGAAAAATTGTTGTGCAAAAACAACATGTACCAAATCCATTCAAGGTAAAGGACATTCAGGTTCCTGACAAAGTCAGCAGCCATTATCCTGAGGGCCATCTATACCAACAGCTCTTGGCAGCTCCTGTTCCTCCTGTGCCTCTCAATCCTTTTCAGTATTCCACAGCCACCACGCACTGCCATACTCACTGCCCATCTCGGATATTGAGGAAGCTGGATTCCACTTCCACAGAATCATAAAGTAACAGAATGGTTTGGGTTAGAAGGGACCTTTAAAGAACATTTAGTTCCAAGCCCCCTGACATGAGCAGGGACATCTGTCACTAATCAGATGGCTTAAAAGCCCACCCAACCTGGTCTGGAATATTTCCAATGATGGGACATCATTTGTCAGAGTCCTGGCTAACTGGGGAGGTCCCAGAGCACTGGAGGTCAGCAAATGTGACATCCATTTACAAGAAGACCTGGAAGGAGGATACAGGGAACCACAGGCCTGTCAGCCTGACCTCAGTGCTGGGGAAGGTCATGGAGCAGATCATTTTGAAGGCTATCATGAGGCATGCGCAGGACAATCAAGGGATCAGGCCCAGCAAGCAGGGGGTTGTGAAAGGCAGGCCCAGCTCTTCCATCCTGATCTCCTTCTGCGAGAAGATGACAAGCTCAGTGGATGAGGGAAAGGTTGTGGGTGTTGTCTGTCTGGACTGTAGTAAAGCCTTTGATACCTTTTCTCACAGCACAAGTGTGTCTGGAGCACAAGTTCTTACAAGGAGCAGCTGAGGGAGCTGGGGGTGTTCAGCCTGGAGAAAAGGAGGCTCAGGGGGGACCTCATCGCTCTCTGTAACTGCCTGAAAGGAGGGTGCAGCCAGGTAGGGGTCAGTCTCTTCTCCCAGGTAAGAAATGACAAGACCAAGAGGAAATGGCCACAAGTTGCACCAGGGGAGGTTTAGATTGGACATTAGGAAAAATTTCTTCCCTGAAAGGGTTGCCAGGCATTGGAACAGGCTGCCCAGGGAAGTGGTGGAGTCGCCATCCCTGGAAGTATTTAAAAGGCATTTAGAGGTTGCACTTAGGGATGCGGCTTAGTGGTGGAGTTGGCAGTGCTGGATTATTGGTTGGATGATCTTAGAGGTCTTTCCCAACCCAAATGATTCTATTTCACCCCATCAGCACAGTTTTCCCCAGCTCTCCAGCATTTCCTGCCTCTGAATTCAGCCAATTCACCCCTCCTCCTGCCCAGTCCTCGGGGCTGTCCTCTAATCACACTGCCTGCAGCCCTTCTTGGTGCTGGGACAGTTCATTCCTGCAGCAGCAGCAGTGGAGAGAGTCATGGATGGCTGGGGAGAAGCTGCTGGCTCAGAGACCAAGTCCAGCCCTGTGGGATGGAGACTGGGGCTGTGAGTGGATGTGGGGGGAATCTATGCTTTGGGAAATGACTGAACAGAGCTGGCTCAGAAAAGGAGGAGATGAGGGCAAGAGCAAACTGAGGCCTAGAAGCTGGCCAAAGCTGCACGGGGTTCGAAAGCATCACAAGAACTTCAAACATCAGCCAGCAGCCTTGCGGAATGCAAACATTTCTCCAGAGGCTGGTTCTCTGAAGCCACTAATGGTCAAAACTGTTGTAGTTCCCCTTTTTTCATGCTTGCAAGCAGAGCAGGGTGATTTTGGTTCGGTCCACTCCAAGTCCACCTGAATCTCATACCTGCTCTGGAAAAATCAGCACAGAGTTAAAGCTGACAAATTTAGACAAAATGAGCCTCCTCAGTTGCAACAAATGTCTACACAGTGGGGAAAGTCCCTAAGCCTCACCTAAATGGACTGTTCTGAGCTGGGGAGCATCTCTCCACAAGTGAACAGGAGGGAAATAAGTAAAGTGCACTGATGCAGATGGAGGAATGCCACTCTGCCCTGTCTCCTTGGTGAAGTCACCGGCTGTGCTGCATTTGCAGAAGTATCAGACATAGGCTTGCACTAGGTTTATTTTCTTCCTATTGTTCCTTTCTCAGTCACGCCCAGAAAATGCAGCTCCTCTGAGCGATAAGAGCCTCCACAGAGCACACCATGTTTGGTGTTAAATGCAGGCACATCACTCCCTCGGCCTCGCTTCAGTCGTCACTGCACATGAAAGCCAGCAGAGGATAAAGCAGTGATGAGCAAGGCAGCAGAAAGATCAGTGGAGCAGGGATGCTGTGGCAGGGACTGTGGCCTGGGAACCTTGTTAGTCAGAGGGAGAGTCACGCTGAGGTGACTCAGCTTGGGAAAATGTGCTTTTTTGATGACTTAATAAAACATTGTTTAATTGTTAGGGGTTTTTTATTTAAATAATTGCTATTACTGATTCACTGCTAGTGGATATCAAGGAAAGGGAACATGATGGTACCAGTTTATCTAGCAGACTTGTAGCTACCACTTCAAAACATGCTGCATGTGGTGCCCCTCTATCTTAGGCTTTCATTTATGCCATCCCTGTGATTTTGGTCGCTTCACAATTTTGCCAAGTGGGCACCATTTGAACGGAGTGTTGCCATGTGGGTAGCCTGCCTTGGGCTCCTTGTTAGTAACAGGACTGTGGTGTTTCTGCTGTTTCTGAGAACTAAATTAGGTGGAAATATTTTGCAGATCACTGTTTTATACATCGCAGGACATAACAGTAGAGGTTCTGGTCTCAAAACACCACCACATGACATGACTGCCTTTGAAATTTAACAGCCTCTGCTTCTCAGATCTCATGTGTTCCCCAGAGAATCTGGGGATCTGGTATAAAGCATCTGTAGAGAATCTCCAGATCCAGTTTCTCTGCAGATACTTTACACCAACACTGGGTCTGCTGTGCCCTGTGCACTGCCTGCCCTTCACATTGGTCATCTCTAGGTGACAGTGACCCATTGCTTCCTCCACAGGGCAATGTCAGAGCAGGACTTTCTCAGCAATAGTTTATTTCAGCTCCTGGGTGCCGTGGACCAGAGGCCAGAAAGTCTCTCAGCCCTCTGCTTTTGATACTTCTCCCACTGGCACAGAGAAGCAAGGAGGGAAAGGAAGTATCTTTGTTCGAATGCCAAACAGAAATAGGTTCATTCAAGGATAAAAGGTGTGGGGGGAGGAGGAGCAGGGCCTGAGGAGACAGACAGACTGGAGACAGCAGGGGCAGAAGGGGTCACGCCACCTCGGAGGGGATAAGCAGATGAAGAACAGCCTGTAACCAGCACAGCACACTCCTTTCTTGAAACCTGGAACAAGACCCAGCACTGGCACTTCTCCACATTCCTGTGCAACCAGCAACATCTCTGCCATCAGCCAGTGGAGATGGCTTGGGGTCAGCATTCGGGACACACGGGCACTGGCACATGGGTGTCCCTGTGGGTCCTGCAGCAGCTTGTTGGCCACAGGTCCTTGCTGTCAGCCGCACATGCCCAAAGAAAGCTTGTGTGAGTCTCCTGGGCTTCAGCAGAGAGGAATTACTGCTCATACATGCTCTGGAAAGGGAAGGAAGGGAGAGAGGAAGGAGTGGGCTGTACACACTGTTGTGCTGCAAGACTTCTGCTATGACAAAGTAGACATTGCTGAGAACACTGAGAGCACCTGGGAAATGCCACCACACATGCAGCCTCCTCTCCATTCCTCAGAGAGAAGGAACCTTCCTTATTTCATTTCTCCTTTGAGTAACCCCATGCTTAAATCGGCAAATCTGAGTGGCTCCAGGAGCAGAGTCCTACAGCACATCCCCTCCTGCTGCAGCTGCCAAGCTCCTCATCCTTTCTGTAAGTCATTCAAGTCATCAGCTTGGGTCTGCTTGTCCGGGAAGGCTCTGTCCCAGGCTCTCACTTCTCACATCACTCTTCAAATTCTGATTCCTCACTGTATCAATTTTAAGTCCACATTTTCTCAGGCTTTTCAAAGTTTTCAAAGTACATCCTGTACTACAGAAAGGGCAATCTCTATGCTAATAGGCAAGTCCCCAAAGAAGTACCAACCTGACAGCCAGAGTAGGATTGATTTCTTTGATTGCTCATTCTCCTATTGGCTGCATTTGCAACACTGAATGTTTTTAGAGGAATTTCTGTATGTCAGCTAGAGTTATTGCACCAGACTGAACTTAAACAGCAGCAGTCTATTGCCAATATTGAAAGTCCACACTGACTGAGACCTATGAGCCTACTATTTTTTGTTCTTCTTTTGTTTAAACTTTAGCCAAAATCATCTCAAAGAAGACAAGAAATGTTTTTGAGAGCTAAAGCTGTATATCCGCAGAGCTTTGTGGAAGATGGATTAGACAGTGAATTTATTTGCCATATAAAATGTAACTAAATAAAGCTATAAGAATGTTCACTAAGAATAATTTCTGGCAGAAAGACAGATCATAACATCCATGTGCCTTCTCTTCAACAAGGTTTTACAATTTTAAAGGAAAAGACTCACAGTCCCTGCGAATGCAAAACAGGTGCTTTCAATCACTCCCACTTGCAGTTGTGTTGGTCTGATTTTGTGTTGGCGCAGCCTGGATGGGTGCATGGGGACCTGTGTCCCGGGGAGGAGTAGAGGATCTCAACCCTTACAGACTGTACCAGTGCCCTGGCACTTTGTTTTGCCTAAGAAGTATCACGTAAAGTTTTTGGGTGGAACAGAGGGGATAAACTACCAACAATAGTCCCTTGCTTTGCCCCTATGCCTCAGGAAACCCCTCTTCAACAATTCCAGCTCTTGCCCTTCCTGCGTGTTTCCCATGCACACCTAGCCTCGGCCCCAGCCCATGATTTTAGGAAACATTTTCTTCTCTCCCCTTATAGTCATATTTTCCTAATTCCTTTTTTTCCCCTGTCTTCCTCACTTTTCTCCCTTTCGGCAAACGGTAACCATGATGTCCTGGACATCGCGGCCCTTCCACAGCATCTTTGCTGGTCTGGGGGTCCTTCAAGCAGGCGATTGCCACAGTCAACTCCGATCCCCACCACCCAGCTGGGAGAAACGACTGGGGGTCCCCAAGAAGTCCCGTACGCGCTCCGTAGCCGCTGAGGCTTGGCACTATCCATGGATAAAGGCGACGCGGGAGCTGCCGCGCCTTCGGCGGGAGCGCGGGGTGCGCCGGGCCCGGGCAGCGCTCGCTCGGTGTCGCAGCGCCACCTGCTGGCACGGGGCGGGTCCTGCTGCTGCCGCCCGCTGTCACCGCCCGCTGTCACCGCCCGGTGCCCTCGGTGCCTCCCGGCCAGCGGAACACGGCCGAACCCCGCCCGGACAGCTTTGCAGGTGCCGTGGCTTAACCCCGGGAGGGCAACCAATCCCCGCACAGCTGCTTGTTCATCCTCCCTGGGCATGTAAAATGCGGTCCCCACTGCCGCTCCAGCGGTTATTAACCTCTCCTACTCCCTCAAGCCTGAGAAGGGTTGGGAATCTTGAAAAACCTTGGAAAGCAATGTCTCTGCTTACAGAACACGCACAGTGATTCCTTCGGAGGAGGATTAGCACGGAATTAGCAATAATGCACCCAAAAGTTGTTAACAAAGTTCCCACCACAGAAAAATCGTCTAAAGTCACATCCTGCACAATCCTAGAGAAGACTTCTTGGCGAGTAGTATTTCCATTCCCTCTGCTTCCCATCTTGCTGTCTGTATGCTGCACATTTGCACTCAGAGGCAAATTAAAGTCACCACTGGCAGAGCTGTTGCCGATCTGCTGCAGATCTGCTTGATTGTTTACATCAGGGACACAGCCTATGGCACCTCACCACCTCCCATTTCCATTAGAAAGAGACATGCATTTTCCCTGAGGTTCTATAAAACTTCTGCTGTACATCCCATTGGAAGTCAGGCCAATCTAATGGAGGGACAAGCTCAGGACAATGGAAAGGGCTCACAAATTGTGGATTCTAACCTTGTCCTGCCACACCTGTGCATCACCCCCATTTTTTCTACCTGCAGAAGGGTAAGAGCAAGGGAGCCCTTTTTGTCTGCAGTCTAATGAGCTCCCAGGAAAAACAACTTTAGGCTATGTAGAGGCATGGTCTGCAGCTCTACGGGGGAGACCTAAACATTTTGTGGACACCTGTGCTTGTGGGCTTTTCCTTAAGCAGCAGATGTGTAACCCATGGGTGGGCGGTGCGTGCCGCACCTCTGGCGTCAGCAGCCCCTGCCACTGTGCCTCCCCTGCCTGCTGCACACACAAATGTGCCACTGGAAAAGTTATGAGCTTTTTATTGTCACTTGTGGAGTGAGATACCAAACCATCGAAGTGCTTATTCATTTCTGGTTATCTGATTGTCGTAATGTTTCTAAACTGCCAGTTGAAGGTAAGAGATAAACTACAGCCAGCCTCAGACTGAGAGGCGCCTTTGACGTAGCCAGGTTTTTTTCACCTAGGGATGATATATTATTTGTTGACTTACAGGGTCACCTGGAAATTCTTCATGCAGGGAATCGAAAGGGAAGAGTAAATACTAAAATCAAAGGCTGTCAGGACCTCCTTTTGCTAGTGGGATGGTTTTTCTCTGCTTATGTGGCCATGGTGGACACAGACTCACATCTGATGCCTCTGCTTCTTAGAGGGAAGGGAAACTCCTGTGCCCTCTGTCACTCCAAGAAGAACAAATGTAGCATGGAGAAAAACAGACAGCTGTTTACTTACTTGTCAAAAAATTCTCTTTCCCTGTTTTCATAACCTTCCTATTTTTATACCATCTTAGAGGTGCCAAACTACTTGTAAGAGGGAAATGCAGGGATCAGCTCAGGGATGGTGGGAAGATCCAATATTACTGCCAAAGGAGATCCAGCAGGAGAGAACATTGCTGTTCCATAGATTTCCCAGGCTTGCTCTCTAAAAACTAATCCAAATCCATCCCATGAAACAGCATTTGCATTGTAAAATGAAAAAAAAAAGGCTTTCCCGAGGCTCAGGGGAGTGGTGTATGCGCAGAGCATTCGGAGATAACAATTTTCTGAACAAATCTTTGATGTTAGCCTTTCAGCACATAATTTCAATGGGAGGCAGGGGAGACATCCATCTGCTAAAGGGAATATTTGCCTCTTCGATTCTGCATGCAGCTTTGCTGTTGCTATGGTCACATAATGTTATAATTGTCTTTTATTAAGGAGAATCTCCCTTAAAGACTTTTCTACCCAATGCATCCTGCCAGCTCTCGTGTTCATGAATGCATGTTTACTTATTTAGCCTGCCTGATGATGGCATTTTTAAGGCCTCAGGGTATTTGGTTTCCAAGCACTGAAAGAATTAATAGAGACGTTCTCAGCATGATCGTGATTTCCTGAAGTCAAAGTCAAGTAGAAAGAGGTGGAGTCAGATGTTTTTATGTCCCTTTATGAAAAAAAAAAAAAAGTGTGAAGGTTTTTGCTTTTTAACAATCAGAGGTCAAGAATAATAGGCTGAAGTAGATTAATTAGTGTAATTTGTCTGCTTGGATAGAATGGCTTGTCTGCCTTCTGACAGAACTTTGTCTCAACTGTTTTTCAAGGGCCTTCAATTGAAATACCTATGGATTCTACAATTTCCCTAGAGTCATCACTATGATGGGGGAAAGTGTCTTATTTTCAAAAGTAAATTGCTCTGCAGCAAAGCCTCGCTGTGCACCAGGCTGGGTGTGAGCAGTGAGGCCAGGTCCCTCTGCACAGGACCCACTGGACTTTGTGACATCTCCATCCCTGTCACTTGTTCCAGTGCCTCACTACCCTCACAATTAAGAATTTCTTCCTTGAATCTAGCCTGAATCTCCCCGTTTTAGTTTAAAAGTGTTACCCCTTGTCCTTTAAATGACCTCACAGAATGATATCTAACCAGACCAGTCCCATATTGGGCTTTTTTTCACCTGCCCTCTAAGATGGGAAGTTAATCGTTGGTAACTACTTATTTCCTTCTTTGGTTTGAACACACAGAGAGGTTGAGCTGGCAATGTACCCTCCATGTTGAGTGTAAAACCTTGGCTGAGTTCAGTCTGATCTGGCAGTGGGACAGAGCTTTCAAAGAAAATTGTGTTTGTATAAATGTCATGGAAGTGGATATGGCCAGACAGAGACAAGGACCCTTTTCAGCAGCTTTTCTGAGCAAACAGCTGTAGCTGAGCTCGTGGCTTGTCATACACTAAGGAACCACACAAGTGAGAGCTCTTGTGAGCCCTCCAGACAAAAGCAGAGCTGGAGCCAGGCTTATTGCCATTGATGCTGGAGTCAGTCACAAGGCAGGTCTGTAGGCAAGCAGGCTGTGGGAGGCACAGGGCTGAGCACAGCTCCTGAAGCAGCTTCAAATCTCTCTCACGACCACTTTGCCTCCTTTGCTGAGTTAACCCCAGCTCGGTCAGGGTGAAAAGCAGCACAATGGTCCAGGGGAACAGAAAGCAGCAAGTGTCACCCCGTAGCAATGCAATGCTGCTGATGGCTCTGCCAGACAGGGCATGGATGCTGCTGGGAGGTCAGTATCACAAACAATAGCAAATCCTAAGGGAGCAAGCCCAGCTCCTCAGCCGTGTCTCACTGCTTGTGAGATATGATGCCCAAGTGAATGAACGAGAACTGTTTTACAGGCCAGGCTGTCCCCTGTACTACCACTGAAGGGTTCTTATACCCCTTCAGATAGAAGGTCTGGTCTCTGTGCAGATCAGCGTGTCTGTGCCCACCACAGTTCAGTCAAAGCATTCAGCATTCGTGCTGAGGCACCTTGTCATGCTGGGGGAATGACTGCAGCCACAGCCCCCCTAAACTGCATTACCATGGCAATATCTGCTCTGGCCTCATCCTTCTTGGTCACTCAGCACACACACAGCAGGAATCACCTCCTTCTTATGTCTCTCAGCCTCCTGCCCATTTCTCCGTGGTGTAGTCAGCCGCCATGCTCCCCGCTGAGCTGTAGCTGCTGTCACAAGCCCCATTTTTAGCAGGAGCATCCATTCTTGCTTTTGTTGCACTGGTTTGCCACGGTTTGCTGTGCAGCTGCTCTGGGAGCTGTGCTGGTGCTGCTTGGGCACCACGATGATTACGATTATGTCCCATCACTTGTATTAAATAGTGGGACTATGGAGCCAGGATCAGGGACCAGGCCCCAGTGGCTTTAATGATTGGGAGTTTTGTGCCCAGAGGCTGCTGTGAGGGTAAAATGCTAAAGTGTTGCTGACATTTTGGTGGTGTTGTAAGGACTTGTTTGCTTTCAGGGAAAATTGGAAAGAAGGAAAGAAGGAAAGAGAAAAACAGGTGAGCGAGTGGCAAAGATTAAATGGCATTGTCAGGAACTCACCCTTTGTTTTCCTGAGGTGGAGAAGTGGAAGGGCAGGTTGATGGGGGTTGCATTCCTCCTAATCCTCAGCATCCTTGAGTTCAAGAAGCACTGCTAGGACCTTGGCAGCAGAGCCACTCCAACAGTGCATCTCAGTCTCCTGTTCAACTCCATGATTATTTGCAATTAGCTGTGTGTAAATCCAGCAGCTGGAGTATGGTGGGAGTTACCTGATCCAGCTCCTGAGCAGTTCTCAAAGCATTTGGAAGAGCACTGCTGATCACTAAACCAGGATGGCACAAGGATGATGGTGAGGTGATAGGAGCAGGCATACCAAGCCAGCCCAGCAGATGGCTGAAGAGAGAAGGAAGCTATTTCGTCTTGTTGAAGTTGTGTTGATGCCCATCTCTGGCAGAGAAAACCAACACAAGTGGTTCGAGGGAAAACAGAAGCACCAAGCAGGTATATTGAGAATTTCCACAATACCTGTTCTATTACACAGTGATCTATGGCTTAGGGACCTGAGACACCTCAGTGGATTTCACCTCCTTGGAGATGTCCAAAACATATGTGAACCCATGTACGTTTACCTTACATACATGAAGTCCTCTCACAGGGAACATGACATATCTAAATGTGCACAGATCTAAATGTGCAACTCCATAAATTCTGCACTGTATAAAAATAAATCTTATTTTGTTTTCCTTGAAATTGCAGTCTGCTGGTTTTGTGAAAGTCGCTCCCATGTTAGAAAAGGCTGATGGGTGGTTCCTTCACCTTCTTCCTGTTATTTGTAATTTATAACCTGCCAGAATAACTTCCTGTCTTTTGGGGGGCTAAAGAGTTCTCTCTCCCTGTTTTTTTTTTTCCACACACAGAAGCCTTTCTGTACCTTTGTTCACCTTTGTCAGCTTTCTCCATATCTTTCCAGCCATAAAGTAATATGCCTTGTCACCTGTCAATAGCACTGTGTAAATGCTAAGTAAGGCCAACATGTGCCAATCATTAAGCCCAAGGGAAATTTTGGAGGCGTATGTATCCCACTGAGGTGGATTCAGAGCAAACAGACACAGTGGGGACCAGAGTGTGGAAGGTGGAAAATCTGCAGCACCAGAGACTGAGCAAATTCTCATACCTACAGGAACACAACATTCTCAAATAGCTGATAACAAATGCAAAATTCTCTGTACTGAACACAGGACAATGCCTGCTGAATCCCTGGAGGGAGATGTCTGAAATGTTGGAAGGGCTGGACATATCCTTAGAGTAACAAACCACAGTTCTGGGTGTCCCTTGAACTCAAGCAATGGACATAGCCTGAGTCAAAGAGCTAAGCTACTCTGCAGTATCCAGCTGTGTGCAACGAAATGCAGTTTGTGCTGGCAGGTACAGGACAATGCAACTCTTAAGTATTTGTCTTAAATGCACAGAGGGTCTGGGTTATACACGGAGAAGTCTCCAGCCATGTGGGGTCTGGTGTCACTGTTCAAATAATGTGGCAGCCTGAGTCCTAACATCAGGTCCTCCTAGATTCTTAGCACAGTCCTTGGAACAGTGACCTTCTTCTTTAATAGCCATCACTGAAACATATAGCTATAAAAACTGACACAAATCATAGCCCCTTTTTTCCCTCCTGGAGCTAGAGGTGACATCTGCTGCCCAGGCTTTTGGAGACCCTATGTGCTGTGACACCAGAATTAATGAACTACAGACAAAGCTCTCAGAGCCCCTTCCTCTAATACTTTCCCTGAGTTTTCCTGCCCAGCTCTGTAGCTAGCACACACCTTGAGGATTGAGAAGTGAGTCCACCTCAACACATTTCAATCCACATCTCCATCTTGCCAGGAGAGGTCTGCGTTGCCTGCTGTGCAGGTAGTCAGTGTACATAAGAAAGGAGAAGAATGCAAAATACAGTTCTAGGTCACCTGAGCATTTTAGAGGGAAAAGAGCATTCTTTGGGTGCCTTTTCAGCCCTAAAATCACAAGCCAAAGAGGATTAAAATGATAAAAAGCAGTTATCGTTTATTGAAGGTCCTTCAGGTGCACTTTTAGCAGAATGCCCCCATGATATAGGGCTTTGGCACTTTTATAAGTTCAGCAAATAATCATAATTGACAAGGATTCCCAGTTAGAAGTACAGTTCATGAAGTAATTCCCCACTTGGTTTGGCCCCCTGCTGAAGCCTCCCACCTTCCTTCTAGCCCCACACTGTTTATGTCTAAATACATGGGAAAGTGGCATGGCCTTGGCTCACTGAAGAAGCAAGATTAGAATAGGATTCCAGAAATGTGTTTGTCTAACAAAATACTGGAGTTAGCTTAAAAAAGTATATAACTATACAATAGTCTACAGAGCTACAAATATGTGAAAAATACATAAAAAATAAAAATCTTCTGGCATCATAGGAGTGACTTTTCTGACCTGTGGCAGACGTCTGCTCTAGGCAGAGCCCAGCTGTTCTGCATTTGCAGGAGGAGCCCCCAGGACCCCTGGTACAGATATGGATCCTCATCTCACAGGGCAAATGCTTCCCCAGAGCCCCACGGGACTGACTTCAGGGAAGGCAGAGGAAAAGGTCACCATTACAGATGCCTGGTGGGAATCACACAGGCCAGGGACACTGTTTCTGGTCCTTGGGCCCCAGCCTCACTCCCTTCATATTCCCTCTTTGGCTGCTTCCTTCACTGTGACACTGAGATCAGCTAAACCCAAAACTGTGTGGTTGTGTCCCTGTATGATGAATATCGAGGCTTAGTAACAAAAGTGTAGGCATTGTTACCTTGAAAATGTGTTGCTGAGAAGAGGCTGAAAAATGTGAAATACAGGCGGCAAAGGAAAACATAAGCAGTGCTGTGGAAGGAAGAAAGAGGCTGTTACTCATAACTCCCTAGCATCAGATACTGCAAGGTTTAAAACCTGGCTTTCAGGAACATCCCAGAGCCATTTTTATGTGAAGGGTATGAACATTTATAGAGCTCTACTATTTTAGTGAGCCATGTAAACACTAGCAAATTAATCTAAGTAACTTCATAAAGCAAATTAAACTATTTATCTCCTCAGAGATAAACTGGTCAACAGAGTTAAAAAAAAAAAAAATCAGGTCCCTAGTAGAATAGTTATTCTACTAGGGGAACCTTTCTAAAGGGGAAACTTTTACAGTGTTTAATTTATTTCTCCAGAATAAAGAAATTTCCCGATATTCCTGCAACAGATGAGCACAGAATAAAAGGAAATTCATTTGGAAAGCATGTTTTTCCCTCCAGTGTTACACCAACATCAGCCCTTGTTTTCAGAAGCATTGTTTTTCATCGGCTGTGTGAGCACCTGGAAAGCTGGAGCCCTAATTCCAGTGGTTGCTCCTTCAGCTCTCTTTCATCTGCATACAAAATAATACTTTAACAATGCTCGTAAAATATTCTGATGCTGAAACTGGGTTCAGCTGTTTTTCTGCTCCCCCACTCGCCGTGCTTTAAACTAAATGAAGTGGTCTTTCCCAGAGCTGAATTCACCCAAGTCCACAATCGTTGTCTAAGAACTGGGCATTTCTTTTCCTTGCAGCCTTCCAGTCTCTCTACCGAGCTGGCTGTGTTAACTGGAGGCCACAGCTCCCACTGGCTTTGCAAACCCACACCTGGCCTCTGGCAGAACCTTACATAGCTGAATAAAGGTTGTGAGGATGTAGCCATATAAATTAATGTAAATACTACATAAAAAATAATCTCCATTGTGGAGGAGGAAGTAATGAAACTTTATGAGTGGGAAGGTCAAGGAGTGTTATCTGCTATTACCCATGAGTTTTGTGGTCTCCATTCAGATTTGATCCATTTGCTTTTCTGTTGACACTGGCTTGGGATAGAGGAAACTCATGTTAAAATCAGATTGCCTGTCAAGATCCTGACAAAGGAAGGAAACGGCCCTTGATTACGAGGGACCTGATCTGGCATTCCTCGCTGAGCTCCCTGTCCTTCGGCAGGGCTTGCTGCCCCTTTGCTGGCTGCTTCAGGTGCTTTAGGCTGGCAGCAGGTGTCTGCTGTAACTTGCAGACTGGCTGTTATCACCACACTTGGAAAATTTCTCCCGCAAAAAGTTTCAGAAGAGAGCTCATCATGAATAACAGCATTGTCCCTGCTGGGTCCTCTTGGTCCCCTCAACCAAAGTATGATCAGTGTTATTCTTTGTAAAAACAGTTGTCCATCTAACAGTAGAACACATTTACGTACCATTATAGATCCATTACATGAGTATATAAATACATGCAGACACACACGAGATTATACACTAGGAGTAACCTGCTTACACAGTAAAGTTTGGATTTTTTTAAACACCTGTTTTTCAAAAAAATTATGATAAGGTACTTTGTAAAACATGAGGAAAAATCCTACAATCTATGATTCTAAAAAATAAAAAGTAGAAATTAAGAAGAAGGGGAAAATTTGCACAGGATGCACAGATAATTTTGAAGTTATTTTGCTTTAGAAAGTAGCAATTTAACAGCACTGCTGAGTTGAAGGGCATTCACTGGCACAAAACAAAACACTCATGATTATATTCTGTCTCTTCAGGTCAGTTTTTCAGATTTTTCTCTCAGGAGGTCTGAAAGAAATCTACATCCGTCTCCATTTCAGATTTATGCCCATGAATCAGAGACTGGAATATGGTCTTCCATATTTGTTCATTACAGAAGGTATAGGAGGACTATACTTGTCCCTCGTGATTATTTCTGCTCTAGGTTTAAAATTCAACAGCAGGGAATTCTCTGCCAGTGCAGAGACAATCAGAAACACTGGGCCATAGAAAGGATTGAGTGAACAGCGCACCAGGAGAGAGGCTTTGCCCCTGTAAAGGGTTTTCTGCGCTCAGGACAGATAAACTTTCCCATTGACGTGGGCCCATGTGTGCCTGCACACACACAGAGCCTCGGGGACTTTTGCCACCGTGCTGTTAATCATTATCCAAGCGGAGCTGTACTCTTTGAGATCTCTGACCTGTTTTGCAGCCCTGAAGGGGTTTATTGCAGCCAGCGCAGCCTTGGCCGGTGTTTGGATTGCGTGCTGACAGGCAGCCAGCTGGCCCTGGTTCAGCGCCCGCGATACGGAGCCCTGCACGGCCACACATTTGTACTTCTTGGGAAAAGGGAGCAACTCCCGCTTCCATCGGCCGAGGGGGAGCGGGCAGCCCCAGGGACACGGTGTGAGGAGGAAGCAGCCAGGTGAATTTCCCTTGGGTGATAATGAGGTCATGCGGATGTGGTATCTGCAAGAACGTGGATTCAGGACTGAAAGCAGTCAGGTTACTGGGGATGGTGCAAGGAGAGGCCCTGTACTCAGTGAACTGTGCCAAACACATGGAATCTCAGCCCCAAATCTTACAAGATTCATGCACACAGAAAAGATTTCTCCCGCAGGTCTTTAAGTAATTTTTTAAATTTTTTTTCAGGTCTCCAGAAGCTTTTCCTGAGTTTTATGACTTGCTGAGGCCTTGGACTTCAGCAAAAAATTCATTCAAGCTTGAATTAATTCAAGAATTTAAGCGTTGTTCTATTCATGGTCTCCTAAATTGTAGATAATTTAAAACAAAGAGGAATCAGAACCATTTTGTCAAACATTTTGATTAGCCAGTATCTTGCTGAAGCCTGTGTGTCATTTCTGGTTAGTGACTCTCAGGGTAGGCATCTTCTTATTTCCCATGAAAATATCACATTAAAGAAATCCATAAAGAAGTGGAATTAGGAATTCAGACCCAGCAGCCTTGCTACTGAAAATACACTAGATATTCTTCAAAGATCCCTTCCAAACCAAACTGTCCTGTGGGTCTGTCAGTCTACAATAAGTGCACGATCATGCAGTCACTCAGGGAAGTTTGTCTTTGTTCCTAAGAGGGCATAAATGAAGAAAATGGTTCCTTCTTTTCAATACCAGAAACTCATTAAAATCCTCTGCACCAATTCTAAGGAATGGCACCAGCCAGGTTATGTGGGAGACAGATCAATGGAGTTTTTCTGGTTCAGGAGGCTGAGCAGAAAAGTGTGCTGCAATCAGGTTGGAGTCCTTATTTCTTCAAAACATGGAAAGGCATGACTTTCACGGGACCAGGAAAGGGCTGTATTGATTTTTTTTTTTTTTTTTGGGCATGTGTGGAAGACCAGAACAATTTTAAGCCTCCCCTGCTGGCTCGACAGTTCAAATCCCTGCACTTTTCAGAAATGACAGTTCTGTGCAGAAACTTGAAACAAATGAGACAAGGAAGGCTGCATACTATTGACAAAAGTCTTTTCATCACTTACAACCAGCTCTCTGGGTGCATATTCCCAAAATCCGTTGAAATTTTGGTTGCATGTATATGTAATCTTCTTCAGCCTTACTCAGGAGGTTGCAGTGAGTAAATTTTACTCATTAGGTATAAAGATCATAATTCACTTGTAGTTCTATTCCCTTTCACCAACTACATCACAGGCAGTAATCTTTAAGGTATAAAATACATATGTTCAGCAAAGGGCTATTTTTGTGCAGTCAGTAAGGTATAAAGGCACTGTGTGCCCAGGAAAGAACAGTTATGGGGAATTAGGAGTTGTTTTATGAATGCAAGAGCAAAGCTCACTTCCAGCAGCTCTCTGTGCTGCGGCTTCTCTGGTGCCTAAGAAAAGGCATCGTGTGTCCAGTGTAGACAAAAAGGGTACAAAACCTTCCCCCAGCTGTCCCTGGAGCTGTCATCACCCTTGACGAGTGGGACAAGGATATTAGTGTGCACCAACGGTGTTGACTGCCATACACTCTCTGTGGGTGGTGTTTTTGGGGTCTTCCTGAAGGCTAGAAGATGATTTACACTGTGGTGGACATCTGAGGGTGTAGGGGAAGCAGGTTTGCTCTTCCCTTTATACAGATCTGTGAGGAGGCAATGATGCAACCGATGACTTTTGTTAGCGGAAGACACAGCTCAGAAGAACACAAATGAGAAGTATAGAAGTGAAAAACTTAGAAAGAGAGTAAAAGAAACAGAGGAAAGCATAAGTGTTAACTTTGGTTGCAGTTTTCCTAGAACAAGGATGGAGAGAAGAGCTGAAAAGAACAGAGAAATGAAGAACAGACAGCAGACTCCAATTCTCTGATTTATAGGACCCATAAAAACCCTTAGTCACACAGCACTTTCATTTTCCAAAAGTCCCAAATCACGGGTGCAGCAGACACCTGTGCTGCAGCTGCACAGGCTCATACAGGATGCCTCTCATGCCTGGTGCAGGGTGCAGCCCTCTGGGCACCTCTGCAGACCCAGCACTCTCAGCACCACCCTTTGTCTCGTGCTCAGAAGACAAACTGCAGGCGTGTCCAGTCCAGGATTTGGACCTGTTTAAATTAAGTTTTCCAAACATCTTGCTCTGTGTGCAGATCTTTGTGCATGTGTTGTCACTCATGTACACAAAATTTTTCGTGCAGGTAGTTTAATATGATGTTGTATTCCCACATCCTAATTATCTCCCCTGTGGAGGTCCCTGGTTGGAGTTGTGTAGGTGGGAGCAGGAGGTTCCTGTCCTTCTCATTACTTTAGCTGATTCAAATCCTTTCAAAGAGCAAGCCCTGGAACAGCAATTTCATGACCTACAGTCACCTTCAGAGTGCTGAGGCTCACTAAAAGGCCACCCACGCAGGGTTTGGGCAGTAGTGTGTCCAAAATGCCACCCGTGGTGTTGCGCTTTCCATGAACTGCCACACAACAGAATAAGTGCATTGCCCATATTCCTCTGAGTGGTGTCACATGAAATGCAAACACTTAAAACATCTTTATATTTCCATAGAATAACATAACCTGAAACAGGAGCAGAGCAAGTTCACACAATTAGGAGGTACCAAAAAGTGACGGTAGTTGGTCAATCAACAGACTAATTGCATCTGACTACAGCAAGTAGAGATTCTTCTACCCTGTGTTTGCTTGCAATGAAGCGAGAAAGAGAACTGGGTTGCCTAAATGGCCTGGGGCACAGGCTACCCAACGCAATCAATTGCTTCACTCAGTCACCCTCGCTGATGATGGGGAAATACAAAGTGCTCCCTGGTAGCCCTGGAACCTTTAGCTGCGAAGCTGCCTGCAAAGAAAGGCTCAGGGTAACAAGTATTTTGTGGTTTTGATATATTTCTAAAATGTAACTGCTATATTCTCACCTAATCAAGCTATATAGTAGTATTTTATTGCCAAATCTGAAATTTATTACAGCTGCTTTGTGGTTATGCACCGGTGTTGAATTAGTGCTTTATTACTATAAGCAACTGATAACACCTACCCAATTAAGGTATCTTTGTATCTATCTCTATTTGGAACTGTTCCGACACCAAGTTCTTGTCAGTATTCAACAATTGTTATTATTAGTCACTGAAACAGGACTAAATTAACACCTAGAGAAATTGTGATTGCACCACTAAACTCCTAAGTAGTTTGATTAGTAAATAATACGGTAATACCAATTAAACATAACAGCTGCTTATCTCATGGAGATTATAAAATAAATACATAGCTGTAAATATATCTTGTTATGGTACAGTATAGTTTGTATGATTTAAAATACTTTTGAGAAATAATTAAGCTTTCTATGAAGTCAGGCACCAGAAAAAAGCAGTGGTCTGTATCTCAACATTGTGAATACATCATCACAAAAAACACAAGCAAGCAAAAGCAAAATATAAAATAGGCGATTTATGAGATATTATTTTGTGATTCTAAGTTCTAGGTAGTATTTCACATGCTGTTTTGTGTCTTTACTTAAAAAAAAAAAAAAAAAAACACAATCAAAGATGGCAGAATATGCATGAAAATTGTGAAATCCTCACAGCAGAAGGATTTGATCTTGCTGCTAACCAGGGCTTTGAGTTGCAAACATAGGCTGTATTCTGACAGTGACCTTCCTGTGCTTTCAGAAAATCAAGAGTTTGAATCCTCTGTGTAAATAACAACACTGCGATACCTGCTCCTAGCTGCAGTTCCCTTTTCCAACTGCGTCCACTAGGCCAAAATCATAGCAAAGAACAAGAAATATCCCGATGAGTGACCGAAAGGTCCCTGGTGTGGCACAGCTCCTTAACTTGCAGCTCAGGAAGATCATGGAGCTGCTGTGGACACCGTGCTGCCAAGAGGTGCTCCATGCTGCTGAAGGTTTGAGTCTCAGGGGGATGCTGGAGGCACCTCATTTTCTATTAGGGATTTAATCTTCTGGGAAAAAATGTCAAGGAGCATAGAGAAGATACAGAAGGCAGATCAACTTGATTTTCTTATAAAGGAAGTAAGGAAGAGGCAGAGACTGTGACATGAGTCAGTTGCAGTAACTGGGGAAGGCGGGAACAGAATGTGGGTTTCATCATTTTCGTTAAAATTTTCTTCTATTTTTTCCTTCCTCAGTTATAATTTTATTCGGTTCCTCTCCTCCTCCCCTATTCCCCCTCCTCCCCTAGGACTGGCAAGTGGGAAAGGCAAATGATGAAGGCCAGTACCTGCCACTAAAATTCAGCAGGCAGCAGGGCTGATGAAAATCCCCTGCTCCAGCATTTATGGCAGGGTGCAATCAGTGGCTTGTATTTGCTATTAAAACAAAGGAGCTTTGGAGTTGGAGGGAAGGTGTTCCCCAAGAAGCTGCTGACTCTTGAAACCTGATGTCCTGTTCCTTATCAGGCCGGTTTATGACAGGTTTCATAAATGTTTTATGAGCCCCTGATGACTGCATGGCTGAGCTGGGTGGTGGCAGCTGCCTCCAACTTTGTGCGTTATTGACAAAAGATCAAAGACCAGATTTACCACCCTGATAAGATCAGATGGATAAGAATCCTGAACTGACTTTTTCTTCGTTTCCTGCATGAGCAAACACGTTGCAGGACTTATTGACAGAGGCTCAATCCTGAAGACCTTGTTTGGACAAAATTCCTGCCAATTTCTACACCCCTTCCCCTAGGCTTAGTGGAAATTCCATGAAATGAGCAGTAAAGTTTGAGACCTTTGTCTCACCACAAGGTGAACCACCACTTTGACTGAAAACCCTTCTTCCAAGAGTCCCTGAATAGAAGGACCTTAGGGGGATCATCGGTCTTGATGGGGTCAGGTTGACAGGAGCCACGATGCATTGCCAATTTCCCAATTGTTTTAAAGCTCTGGTGTGTAAGGCCTCCCGCCACGTGTGGCAGAGCTCTGTCTCACTTCCATCTGCAGTCCTCCAGGATGGGATCTGCTGACCATCAGCTGAGACCCGTGGATGTAGTGAGTGGCAACGTGGGCTGCATGACAGAGGCCAGCCAAGCCTGTCACACACAAAGCATCTGAGTTTAGTGCATCTGAGTTTAGCACATCTGACTTTCTAACAGCCAAACTCCTGGGAAGGTCCTGGGGTTGGTCTTAGCCAGGGTTTGAGGTAGTGCCTGTCACACAAAAGATGTTTCTCCTAGGCATGTCTGCCAGCACCTCCTGCTGCAGGAGCACTGTCAGCCCAGCTGGGCACCGTGGTCCCAGGACCTAAAGGCTGCAAGGTGAGAGGGGCACTCAGCGTGGTCAGAAGCACATTACATCTCCCGGATTTAGGGTGTCAAATGTGCTAACAAGCTGAAGAAAGCAGGTGATGAGGCAGGACTGCAGTGTGTTTCAAACAGAACTGCAGGTCCTAAGAGTTGGCTGCTATGTTTTACTATGTTTTACTTACTATGTTTTGCTGTAAACTTTCTAGGCAATTGTCAAAAAAATGTATCTCTCTTATCCAAGCCTGGGAAGAGAAATATTTTTAGTTTCTTGTCAGGGGATTATTTCATTATTAGTCAAAAAACTTCCTGAAACAGCTAAAAATAACATACTGTGGAAACACTGGGCTCAGTCATTCTGTGTTTGTTTGATTTTTTTTTTAAATGCAGGAGCAGAACAACTGTCTTTGAATGACACAGGGCATGCCTGTGCCATGAAGTTTGTTTTCTGGGAAGCCTGACTCCTGACTCAAAAAATGTTCAATAATAGGGCTTAGTGAGACTAAAGTATCACAAAAATTGCCTTCAGAGCCACTTTGACCAGCAGAACAGATGAGTCAAAGAAATTACTTGCCCACAGCGCTTAAATACAAAGGCAAAAATACAAAATAAAGAGGGGTAAAGTGGGATTTAAATTCTGATCACCAAGTGCTCAGAGCCAGAGCCTGCCTTAAATCAGATTCTTCACTGGCAGACACACCTGGCCTGAGAGAGACTGGTGTTTCTCTATTTGGAGAGCAGGGAAAGACTATCTGAACTCACTAGGAAAGATTTAGATTTTCTCACTCTGCTGTGTCAACAGTTGGCTAAACAAGGGATTCTCCCAGGCTTGAAACATCCAATTTGCTGGGAGCTGCCGTCTGGTTTGAGTGTTATATTTTCTTCAGTCTCACTGAAAATCAAAGTCCAAAAAAAGTGCAAGTTTAAGCATTTTGCTTTGTCCCTGATGCCAGAAGCTTGCTTCTCTAGAGCTCAAAGGAAGATAGTTATTTAAAAAGGTGGGGCTAATTGACCAAATTGACCATCAAGTAGCCCATCAAGTGGAGATGGCTGGGTTTACCCCACTATTTGCAGAAGTATAAGTAACTCCACAAAGTTATGGAAAACAAAAATCAAGCCTAGGGAACTGAAGTACCTGAACTAATTGTTTTTTAA
>VYZR01057016.1:2215-16580 GCA_013400675.1 Oxylabes madagascariensis
CCAGGTATCAACTGGAGAATCAACATTTCTAATAATAACAGAGCTAAATATTCCTAGATGCAACATGAGACAGACTTGTTCAGAGTCATTGAGAACAGAGAGGCAGGTGCTATTTTATACCTGGGGCTTTGCAATGGAATGACTGTTCTTGATCAGAGGTCATTTTTTGTGCAGTCATAACATTGAAAAAACAAAACAAAATTTGCTGAAAGGATGAAGATAAACAGGACAGAAACTAAAATTTTCAGCTGCCAGAGGGCAAACTTTGATAAACAAAGGAAATTGTTTATCGAAGTTATCAAATTGTTTTAAATTCAAGAAAAAGCACAAAGATTAGTATTTATTTTAATGAGTAATTAGTATGCTTAGTCATGAAAACAAGCTGTTACAGAAGGGTATACACCTGGGTCCAAAGTTTCAGACATTTCCAAGAGAATGAGGTCATGAAGTTAGTCAGGGTCTGGAATATGCCAGCAGATATGGGATTTCTTTAAGTCAAAAGCTCTAAAGCTAGTTAGGATTAATCCCTTTGTAAGTGCTTAGCAGAGTTCTTTTTCACTCTGCATGAATAGAAACAAAATGCCCTTGATAGCTGAAGTTAAAAGACATAATGTTCCTGTGCACTACAATTACTTACAGAAATAACACAGTCTGTTACTGGCTTTTTCAGGTTACTCTCTGCAGTCTCCTTTAATTTAGTCAATAGCATAGCTGAAATCTGTTCCACACTGAAGATGTGCTCCTCATCCATGTACATGACCTGGATAGAATAGGTAAAATAATTCCATTAGTTCAACTAGAGGGAAATTACATACATTTAATGTTTTTTGATACACTGCTGGCTAATACTCTATGAATCATAACATGCTTCATTATTTCATTATAGGACTTCAGTTTACAATTTAATTTCCCAGTTGAGTGTTTATAGAAGCAGTAATTCCATTCTCACTGTCTTAAAACATCAAGAACTGTATCAACTCCATAGATGAAGGAAATGGCCAAAAGTGACATAAGTTTAAAATATAGCACACCATTAAGTAAAAATAGCCATCATTTTTTCAAACTGATGCCAAACACAAAAAAGGTACAGAACAACTTGCTGTCTATTTTCCCTTGGCATTTTTATCCTGCTCAAATATGTGAGGAGTCTCTGAAAGGAAGAACTGTGCAACAACTGTTTCACTATGCAGACAAAACAACTAAAAGCTCGAGATAAAGGTCAGCAAAAAGCTCATTTATTGCTCTCTTAGCAAAAATTATTCTTGAATCATCATTTTTATCATGCAATAGAATACATGACAATGATGAAGTGAAGTAACACATTACAGCTGGTGCTTGAAAGTAGCACTTCTCTTTTATTCAGTCAGTACAATTTGGGGAAAAATTAGGCATTTTGGTTTTAACAGAAAAATTGTTCCCTGAACCTCCCAGTCTTGCTGAATGTTACTGAATCAATTATTAAAACTTTTTAACCACAGTTAAATAGAAATAAATACTAATTTGTTCTCCAAGCAGTCTAAGAAAAATGGGAAAAATACCAAGTAGTAGGGTTCTCCCAACACTAGACTGTCATATAGTACAAGACTCCTACAGATACTGATTAAAGGAAACCAATGATTTTTGTCTGAATTTCTGTTAACCTCACAAACCACAAGCAGCAAAAGAAAAAACACCTCCTCTTTTGTAAAGCTTGGCTACTTTTCCAGTCAGGATTCTTTCTAACGTATATAATTCTGTGATCTATCCAGTACTTAGGACTGAACTGTACTGAAGTTTTGAGGGACCAGGTCAAGCTAAGGTCCTCAATAGTGAAGCAAAACTGTCTGTTATGCCAGCAAGGTTTCATTATGAGTAACTGTATGTAGTTCAGTAAATGGACACAATGTTATTAACTGTACCTATTCTAGGAAAAGCTGACATTGTATCAGTGAAGTCCTTGAAATGTAAGCACGAGCCAAGCCTGCAACGTGGTAGGAGCTGGTTTGGAACAGTTTTTTGCAAGCAGCTGACTCCAGGCAGTCCACTAAAGACACACTTGTCATTCATTTATGCCAATTATTCTAAAGAAGAGCTCCAACTACTTTCTAAAGCATTTGTAAACCACCTAATAAGACTGCTGCGATGCATTCCACACAAAAGTGACAAAGTCATACTTTGAAGTAAAACCATATGGCCTTCTAATTATCTTACCAATTTTTCTGCCAGTGTGTTTAACCTAGATGTGCAATTTGCAATAGGGAAACTTGCATTTCAGCAATTATTTGTAAATGAACCTTAATTTGAAGGTTAACATCCACTATTTGAAGATGAAGCTGTCTATCCATAGAAGAGCTCTTCTTTAACAGAAAGATTAAAACAACCTACCTTTAGGGTAATTAAAAGAAACCCATATTTTCATTACTAGGTGCTGAAATGTAAGACCTCAGATTTAGCTATACAACCCACTGCAGATTTACCTTTACTCCAACTCCACCATTCTTCATGGGAACCAAATCATAGCTCAACTTTTCTTTTTCCTTCTGAACAAAAGGATCATTAAATGCACGGCCATGGAATCTCTTGAAGTTAGATACTGTGTTGTGGGCATGAGTAATTTGCTGTAAAGAAATACAGGATAGTTAGAAATCCACTCTTAATCAGACTGCAATATTCAGTGCTGTTCTGTATGCCCCCAAGCACAGGTCAAATTTTCAGACAATCGCGAGCTCCCTTGTCACAGCTGTTTTATTTAACACTGCTAATTACTGTCTGGTACTTTTTATCAGCTCATTAATAGGTTCAACACAGACTTCTAGACCATTACTTGTTTAGGATTATAAAACTGTCTCTGAAACTTTGACACAACTGGGCGAACAATAACATGATCAACAGAGCCTACTACTTCAGTCAACTAGTTCAGAATCATAGAATCGTTTAAGTTGGAAAAGGCCTTTCAGATCAAGTCCAGCTATTTACCTAACACAGCAAAATCCACCAATGTCTCCAAAAGCCACATCCTTTTAAATATGCCCCAAGACAGTGACTCCACCACTTCCCTGGGCAGCCTGTTCAAACACTTACAAACCTTTTGGTGAAAAAAAAATTTCCTAATAGTCAACCTAAACCCCCCCGGTGTAATTTGTGCTCTTCTTAGGTTATTGTAGATAGCGATAACAGCACACCTGAGCTTCCTCTTCTCCAGGCTAAACACTCCCAGCTCCCTCAGCTGCTCCTCATCAGTCTTGCACTCCAGACCCTTCCCCTTTCTTGCAGCTTCCCTGCCCTTCTCTAGAGTCACTGCAGCACCTCAGTGTCTTTCTTGTAGTGAGAGACCCAAAACCAAACACAGGATTTGGTGTGTGGCCTCACCAGTGCTGAGTAAAGGGGGCCAATCCCTGCCCTGGTCCTGCTGGCCACACTATTGCTGATAAAGGCCAGGATGCCATTGGCCAGAAGGCCACCTGGGCACACTCTGGATCATGTTCAGACACTGTCCAACAGCACTCCCAGGTGTTTTTCCACCAGGCAGCTTACCAGCCACTCTGCCCCCAGCCTGTAGTGTTACATGAGGTTGTGACTCAAGGGCAGGACCCGGCACTCATTGAACCTCATACAATGGGCCTCAACCCTTCAATCCAGCCTGTCCAGATCCTTCTGTAGAGCCATCTTGCCCTCCAGCAGATCAACACTCCCGTCCAGCTTGGCCTCACCTCCAAACTGACTGAAGGTGCACTCGATCTCCTTTGTCAGATCATTGATTAAAATATCAAATAGGGCTGGCCCCCAATACTGAGCCTTGGGGAACACCACTGGTGATAGGCTGCCAGCTGGATTTAACTCCATTCACCATCATGCTCTGGGCCTGGCTATCCAGCCAGTTTTTAACCAGTTAGGGGTAACAACACAGTTGTGCCAGTCATTCCCCCATGTCTCCACAATGGCAACTGCGTCAGAGTTTTATTGCTGCGTGTGAGTGTCCAGCTCCTCCTCTTTATCGCCTGTGTTGCAGGCATTGATGTACATGCACTTCAGCTGGGGTATTGATCCTGCCATTGTTTTGCAAAGCAGAAGCCCCAGTTCCTATGTGACCATTCTCAGAAGCATCCACGGTTTCTAACACATCAATAATAACCCTCGAGTCACTGCTGCTGCTGCATAGGTCTCCATCCCATCTCCACCAAGGCAGCAGAGTGAAGGACCTCACTAGAACATTCTCTCTCAAACACTGCTGTGGTACTCCCCAGCTTATCTCTAGCAAACTTGGTCATATGTCTTTCCCCCTCCAAATCTGGTTTGAAGCTCTCAATGATACCTGCTAGCTCCTGTGCAAAGACCTTTTTCCCCCTCTGAGACAGGTGCACTCTGCCTGTTGCTAGCAGTCCTGCTGCTGCATAAACTGACCCTTGACCAAAACCCCCAAATTCTGCCAGTGGCACCAGACTCAAATATTAGTCTGCTGGCTCTTCCTGTTTCCTCCTTCATTTCCTGCAACTGGAAGCATAGAAAACACATGATAGCACTATTTGTGCTCCTGATCCCTTAAGCAGTCATTCAAAGGCCCTGAAATCTCTTCTGATTGCCCCCGGACTTGCTGGTGCAACCTCATCACTGCCAACCCGAGAAACCAATAATGGATCATTATCTAACAGCCATACCAGGGCAGGAACTTGGACCCCAGAGAGGCAGTAGACTTTCTAAGATGTGGTTCCAGCCAGCATATTGGGCCTTCTGCTCCCTTCCAAAGGGAGTCTCCTATGGCAATGACCTGGCTTTTTTTCTTCAGGGAAGCAGTTTTGACATAGGCCAATTTAACCCTGGTGACAGATTGCTCCCTATCCCTTCAAGTCACTGTTTTCCAGCAGTTGGAGAGGAAAGAAAGGAATCCTCTGTGTGTCCTGTCTGCCTCCCAGGCATGTCCCAGGGAATGCAGGCTGCAATTCCACTATATCATCTCTCTCACACTCCCTGATAGTTCTCAACCTACTCACCTCCTGCCAGAGTTCTGTCACTAAGTGGAAGAGTACCTGGGCACACTCCCACAGCTGCCACCTACTACTGGCACTGAAAGCAGGGCTCACCCTGCGGGTGGCACCTGGGTGGCAGCGTGTTCCTGCCAGAGCTGTCTGGGCAGCTGTGCCAGCCGTGCTGGGTGTGGAGCTGAGTAAGACCATGGCTTTCTGCCAGTGGACACCACTGCTCCCTGGTCGGGCTGGCACTGCCTCAGCACCCTTCCTGCAAGCTGCTGTGCCACACCCCGGTCACAAGGCTCCCTACAGGCTCATTTTATATTTGGGGAAAACTGCTGCTGTTGCTCCTGGCCCCACCCAGGTCCCATCAGCCACTGCCACTCGAGCTGCAGGCTTCTGGCACTCTTGTCTCCCCATGACATTCCCCCAGGTCAGGAAACCCACCCTGCGCACTGCACTGGAGAACTCTGCTGCTGATTGTGCTGGCAACCACAGCCACTCATCTTGCAACTGGGTGGCAGAACTTAGACCAAATTCAAATGTTTAGAGATGTGAAGCTGGTTTCTCTGTTTGTAAACTGGCTCTCCAATCCAAACCACACTACCTCCACTTTAAACATTATTACATTAAGTGCAAACAAGGGTTTTCCTAGTAACTAAGTGTCAAGTTTAAGTGTCCTCACACATTTCAATACTTACTTTTTCCTCTCTGAGCTACTTTGAAATCACATCATTTCCTTGTTCACATTCACCTAGCAGCAACTCAAATTCTTGCACTAGACCAAAGAAGAATACAGTGCATAGACAACTTGGAACTCTTTTGCTAACATCAGCTTGAAGTATATGCTAAGCTACAATGCAAGCCCCCCAGTGCAAGCGACATAGAGAAGCATTCGTTATCATAAATGCAATGCACAACAAAAACCAGACAACTAGAGCAGCCTAAGAGATAATGCGAGTATCTCAGAGTAGAATTAATCCTATTTTATTAGAGAGAAATTATAGAAGTGTCATTACCTACAGGATAGATTTAGGCAGGCACCAACGACTGCATGATAACAACTCAAATGCTGAGCATACCAAGGAATATTTCTAGCATTCATTACCCTCAAAGAAAATCATCAATTCCTTGTTGCATACAAAATTTTCCACCATGAAATGGAAGAATTTGAGCTACATCTTGTATTAGAAAGCTACTCAACTAGGACAGTTCTCCTACAGAAAAGCTCCCTGACAAAAAAGGAGGCCATACTCCCACCAACAAACAGTAACTTTCAGACAGCTGTGTCTGTGGAAAGATGTCACACTTGGATTCCCTGCTGAGAGTCATTCTTGGTTTGTTCTAATCACCAAACAGTGCTCAGCAAGTACAAGCACAAGTTAGCACAGGCCAAAAATCATGTCAGGAATTATTCCAGTACTTTAACATGATCGAGTAGTTAGGCTCCTGTGTCAAAGGTTGTTTCCCAGCACGGTTTCATTTATTTGTATAGCCACAACTTCAGAGTATTTGAATGCTACATATTTCACTGCTGTATGGCTGAAGAACGTAGCAGCAGGAATTATTACCATGTAGTGGGCAGAGAAGAGCAAACACTCTGGCAGCTTTTATAGCCTAATTTAGAATTAACCTCAAAGCCTTTTCTAAGAGAACAATCTTAAGATATTTTTAGAGTAATTGTATGCCATTAGGTTTGTAGCATGTTTTAATAGCTTCCTGCTTAGTCACAATTAAGAAAGCTGAGAATTATGATCTGTTAACTAACATACTGTTCTCATCTCCAGAGCTACCACACTTACCTAAAGGTAACAGAAATTCTCTGAAAATTTGCTCCAGCAGCAATTTCTCAAATGTTAAAGACAGCACCTTTGAGTATTTTGAGCTCTCTCAGAAAACCACATTGTAGAAGTCACCAGTCAAAACCTCTTTTATTTTGTGGGATTCTTTTGTTTGCTTTTTTTTTTTTTCAAATGAAAAGACTTGTTTAACTCCTTGATTTAAGTAGCTACTACACCCTAGGACACCAAAAGTGTAACTCTCAGTAGTCCATGTCAGGAAACTTCCACATTTACAAAAGAAACACAATTCACATCTCAGTTCATCAGCCAAACTAGACCACTTACAACTAAAAAAATAAATGATCTGTTATCTTTTATCCTTTCAAGTATCACATTCTTTTTTCCTAGCAAAAATATTTAGCTTCAACTGCTAGGACAGCCAAGCATGAAACAGTCAATATAGCAACATCATACAGGTTAGTCTGAAGGTAACTAAAGTCACAGGTGTGCACCACCGCAAACACATACTTGTAAATGTAATATCTAAGAAAGACTCTGCCTCACTCTCAGCTTACTTCATGTTTTCTACAGCACCTACTGGAACAATTTAACAATAATGAAACATGCTCGAGAATACACAGGATTCAAATCACTTCACATTTTGAGTAACAACTCATTTTTGCACACTAATGAATCATACTAGTTTCTGACTTGTAACAATGTCAGCAGTCAACTCAGCAATGCTAAAATGAAATTTCAGGAAAAAGCACAAACACGTGTATTTACTTCATTACTCCAAATGTTAGCCTGTAACTTAACTTGCTAACAAGTAAAGTATTTGTATTGCCTCGGCTATTCAAAATTAAGAAGAGTGCTATTACAGTGGAATAAAGTCTCCTTTAGTGCTCTCTCCATGGAAACCCACTGCAGTCCTTTTACTACAAGAGAGGGATGCACAGGCCAGCAGAGGCTGCATGCTTGATCTCCCGGCAGCAGTTATGTAACAATGTACAATACCTAAGGATTTATTTAATCATTACATTTTGTTATTCTGAGACTTGCTGGAATTAAGTTCTCCTTCTAAACTGAAAATACTACTTCAACAAAGAAAACATTCAATCTTTCAGAGCACCTAAATCAATAAAATAAAATAAAAAAAACCCCAAAATAAGGACTTCCACCTTCAAAACCAGAGGCATTTAATTTACAGCAAATGCAAAGGTTGTAAGGTACCCTAAATAGCTTTAAGAATCTGAGCCAAACCTCTCCCCTTACATCTAATTTTAAGAAACTATATACAGCATTCAAACTGTTTTCCTTCAAGTACAAGGAAAATCCAGTATACAATCATTAGGAAAAGAAACCCAGTGACCTTAACTTGTCAGAATAGGAACATATTCAACTGGAAAGTATTACATTAATGAAAGAGAGAGCAGAAGCATTCTAGCAAAAACATCCTACATTTCTCTGAAGAAAGCATGGCAGCACAGTGCAGCATTTCTAAAATAAAAGGCTCAACAAGAAACTGAAGCTGTTCGGCTGCAACTACACCCAGCCAACTCTCTTTACACCCACTGGTACTTCAACAGTTTGCAGCAGGAAATGACCTACCTGGTTTTTAGCCGCAACACCAATAGCTCTGTTTTTGGATCCAAATGAAACTACCGACCTGGAAAGAACAACAAGCTAATTAACTCGGTCCTTACAACAAACACGATTGACAACTATCACAGATTCATTTTCAACTACTGCAGATGAAACACCTAATTCTTTCCATCAAAGTGTCATTCTTGTAGTTTGCAATAAAAAAACTACAGGAAGACTTTTATCCATCTTAAAGCCTTGGCTCGAATCCAGGACTTTTCACAATGGCTTATCCAAACGGTAAAACAGGATGATCGCAATTCAGAGCGCACAGCCAGTCTACACCCTACCCGTCCGTGCATGGCCGCTTCTAACTTGTCAACTAACTCCTGCTTTGAGCCCGAGGCTTTCTAAACCTGACCTCTGACTAACGGAGAGCTGCCCCGGAGCAGCAGGCAGAGCCCATCCTACGCAGCTCGAGCAGGAGCGTGTTCCCGCCGTGTCCCGCTTCACCCGGGCTGCCCCCAGGGGGATTCTCCCGGCCGCCCCCGGCGCTGCCAGCCCGCCGCGCCACGACCCGAGCCGGCCCCGCACAGCGCTCATCACCCCCGGGCAGCGCCCGCGGGGCGCTCCGGCTCCCGGGAGACCGGCCAGGGAGCTGGTCAGGACCGGGAATCGGGGGAACAGAGCGGGTGGGGACCGGGGAGGGGGCACAGAGCGGTCAGGACCCGGGGACAGGATGGCGGGGGTGTACAGGGGGACACAGCGGGTGTGGGATAGGGGCACACAGCGGGCTGGGGCGGGAAGGGGGAGCACGGGGGCACACAGGGGCTCCCAGGGACACACAGAGGCTGCCGCCCGGCCTTACCACCCTGTACCTGCCCCCCGGCAGCCCCCGGGGGCCCGCACGGAGGCGGCGAGTGCCGGGGAACGCGCCGGCCCCACACAGCGGGACCCCCCCCCACGCCCCACCGCGAAACTTCCAGCGCCTTCCCCACGGCGGGCGCTCCGCCGGGCACAGAGCGGGCACAGAGCGGCCCCCGCCCGCCCCCGCGCCCTCACTCACGGCGTGCACCGGTCGCTGAACTCGTTGGCGACGGTCTCGATGCCGCCGGCCCGCGCCACGGCGATGTAGCAGCTCTGGAAGCCCAAATCAAAGCCCACCACGGCCATGGCCCCGGCGCCAGAGAGAGGCCCCCGCTCTGCCCGGCGCGCTCCCGGTGCTGCCGCGGCCGCCGGTCCCCGTGGCGTGCGCGGGCGGGCGGACGGGGAGGAGACCCAGCGCCGCCGCCGCCGCCGCTTTAAATATGACAATGAGGCGAAGTTTCCAGAAACTGCGGCAGCCACTCACCGGCTCCACGTGCGGCTTCCGCTTCCGCCCTCGGCCGCCTTCTCGAACAATTCCCGCCAATCGGCGGCGCGGGGCGCCGTGACGCGCGCCGTTCCCATGGCGACCGCGGACGCCGCCGGCCCGCGCGGGGCGGGGCCAGGAGGGCGGAGAGGGGAAAGGCGGGGGCNCGTCCAGCCTCATGACTCCCCTGACACAGCTTAAAACTATGAACTCACTGCATGTTAGGTGCTGCCTTTCAGGTCCTGGCTGTTACAAAGGGCAGGGAGAGGTGATAGCATTCATTGTCCTGAGTGTCCCTGCATGGAAGAGGCAAGATATTTCCACCCTCACCCCCAACGCCCCATTCTGGGTACTGTGGTTCAGCAATTTCTGATAAAGCTTTGCTTCAAAGTTGAGTAACATTTAGCTCGGAGGGATCTCGATCCTCTTGAGGGTGTATGGGGAGGATTTGGTCTCCTGAAATAGTGCTTGCCTGTTTCAGAGGAGACACAGGACTGAAAAATTCATGAGACCAGCATGACTATCTAAGGATGCAGCTTCTAACTGCAGAATGAGCTGATAGGTTGACCTAATAGATGTGTATGTGTGAGCTGATGAGGTTTTGTGTCCTTACTTGACATGGTAAATATTCATGATAATGTATTTCCAGTTTTGAATGAGGAGACAGACTTCATCAAAGTATTTCGCTGCTTAAATATCCTGATACAGAAATGCTTAAAGTACCTAAACAGCCTTTGTGAGTGTCCAAAGTCCTTGCATCCTGGATAATACTTCTGTAGAACTTGAAGGTGAAAAACCAGTCTTTTCATTTATCAGTTCACCTGATGTCAGGTGTCACCCTATCTGACAAGAAATGGGGTACCTAGCATTTTGAGTGGTTGTTTAGAAAGTCCTGTTGTGGCAAATTATGGACATGCAGCATACTTGGTGGTTTAAGTGTTGCCATAGATGATAAAAGTAGATACCAAACATTCTTCCTGCTTTTTCTCTTTTGTTTTAAATTGTTTATCCTTGAATAGAAAAAGAAGAAAATTTGACTGTTTGCCCAGATTTGCAGCTGCTCTCTAAAGGGAGGAAAAGATCAGCAGCGAATTTGGAAGTTACTCTGCTGGCACCATCACTGATGGTGCAGTGCAGTGGTTGAATTATGGCTTCAATGAACTGGAATCCCAGTATAGGAATAAAGTTTATTTTTACTCAGCCTAGAGCAGAAGCACATATTGGTAGTGACTTGCTATGCGTTCCCATTATGGAACTGTGAATGCTGTTGAGGAGGAGTAGAGGGGAGATAAGGACTGCTGAGGGAGATAATATTGGTAAGGTGCTTGCTAGAAATGGTTCCTACGTATGGGCCCGGGGCAGTGACACCGTGGTGAGGGCTGTTCTGAAAGGATAGGCCAGGGCTGCGTGCTGCCAGCAAATCTGTAGGCTGGAAACTCTGTGCCTGTGGGCACAGCCCACTGCCACCAGGAAGTGCTTTGTGAAGGGACAGCTTTGGATGTTATGATGTGAATAAGAACCCCTTGTTTTCCATCACTGATGAGAGCCAAGAAATACAAGATCAAAGAGGCATCAAGAAATGCTACAACATTGGCTGGCTGAGGTTAGCACACTGGTGAGGCCTGGCAGTGAGAACACTTGCATCTGTCTGTCTAGATTGATGCTCTGGATAAAGTCAGCAGTATAGGAATCCTTTAAACCATGATTTACCAAGGGCTATAGAAATGAGATGATAAACTTTATTTTAAAAGTCTAGGAAAAGATTCTAAAAAGATGGTTCTTTCTTCCAGCAATGTGGAGAATGTGTGTCTCTTCCTTCTAGAGACAGGAGGGGTTACATAGGGACAGTCAATCCTCTTGTAGGGGTGGGTGGGAAAACACTGTAATCTCTGCTGGTGTTTGTTAGTGTTGGAAAGCTTGTGAGTTTCAGAATTGAGGCTAACCAGTGTGCTGCCCTTCTTTCTGGGTGTCACGTCAGCCTTTACTGGATGTCTATGTGGACATTAATGCTGGCCTGATGTGAAATTCCTGTTAATGTTCTTCTTGGTCATGTAGTCTGTGATCTTAATGCTGCTGGGAAGGGGAGAGGAGAGAGAAAGAGTATTCCTGCTTTCTTACTGTTCAATGGGGTATTTGGTTCTTACACATGGGTGCTCTATTTTAACCTCTGTGGTTTTGCAATGCACCAACTATTGTAGCTTGTTACCAGAATATAATGACTGAGCCACATTTTTCAAATTTTTAAGGTTGCCTTGCACATTTAGGATGAGTGTTGCTCAGTTTACCCAAATATTCTCTCTAATTTAGTGTTTAACTTATGATAAATGAAGAGAGTTTTGTGACAAAAAGGTATCTCTTGTGGATTTTTCCTCACCCCCCAGTACCCGCAGGGAGTTTAGTTCTGTAAGTGCTGTTACTGTGACAGTTAAGGGCTTCTGTAAACATGCCCACATTCTGACCTGGAGAAAAGAGCAATCTGACTTTCTTCAGTGCAAGCAATGTTTTAAAATGGTAGCTGATCAGGCCTTTAAAAATTATTTTCATATTTGATACTGTGGCCTCTACAAGAGCATTAATAAGTGTGTTCAGAAACTGAATTTAACATGGGAACAGGAGTTATCTCATCTGTTAAACCGATCCTAATGTTGGTATACTGCCATGGGGAGCAGAGATAGAATGACATTAGTGTCTATACAGGGAATGTTACCATTATAAAACATGACCTCAGTCAACTAGAGGATGGGCTAATGTCCCTGTGGAAGGCCAAGCGTCACAGAAAATAACATAGGAATCAATTGAGTACTTGAAATTTCTGCTGTGTTGCCAAAGGCCCAAACAGAGATCTACAGGAGCTCTGCTGGGACAGTAGAGGCAGCATTCTTTGTACATAATCTTCATATTTTAATTGAAACAGAAAACAGGAAAACCCATCCCAGTATAGGCAGGCAACATCTAAACATTGCATTCCAAGTAAATAGGCCTTTGTTATTTATCTGGGGACTTTATATATGTTCTCACTTTCCATTTGGGGTTGAGCTGCATTCCAGCCCATGCTATTGTTCTAATCTGTTTGGAAGTTGCCTGTGCCAGTTTCACTGCAGCTGCTGTTCTGTAAATGTGAGCAGTTGGCTCTTATGATAGCACATGCTGGTCAATCTAAGCTTCTGCACTGTTCCTGTCTCGCATCATTTGAGAAGGTCTTTAATGCAACCTAATGAGATTAAGGTTCATTTGTTCTTGGGTTCCCAGCTAAGTTTTAAAAGGGTAAAGAGCATTTCAGGTCATTGCTTATTCCAAAGAAGGACTGACATTCCTATCGAGCTGTGGCTCTCTGGAAATATGAATTAGTTCACTAGACAGCTCCAGTAGTCTCACCCTTGTGGTACAATCCTGTACTTCACCTCTTGCTTTACACTGATTTTCATACCACTATGTTACCACTGTATGATATTTATTTTCATGTATATAAACATCTTGTAAATCAAGTGAAAAAGAGGATTGTGTCAAGGAAAATAATATGAGTTGCCAAAAGTCTATCCAACTATGTGAGACATCATGCTTGTATTTTCACTTAATTTTTTTTGGCCTCTTCTGTATAGGAAATATTAATGACAATTTCTACAGTATTATCTTTGCTAATACCTCCATTCACATTCTTATCCTGGGGAAAGAGAGGAAAATTGAAGAGGATATGTCACCAGTGTGGTAGTGTAAGTAGCCTGAAGCATAGCAATCAATGGGCACTGCTTTCTGAATGTTTGAAATCTGAGCTGAGCTGTTAAGAGCATCCCTACTGTGGGGAATATCCACTTTGTACAAAATGCACAGGCTCTTGGGTAGGGCAGATAAACTTAACTTGATAGATTTTTGCATGCTTCCTGATAAAAGCCTCAGCACTTGGCAAATTCTAATGAGGCTCTTTGCAGCTCTGGCCATGTATCAACACTTGTACACACAGCATAGCATGGATCCAAATCCCAGAGTAACCAACAGGGTGATGGCTTTATCTTCCTCACACTCTGAATAAGACTCTTAACCCAAAAAACCCTTCTTAATCTGAATACAAGGATGTCCTTTTCCTGTGACTTTTTTCATTTTCATGCCTATTAATAGATCTGTGTTCTTATAAAACATGAGTTAAAATGGAGCAGATTTTATTTTTGAGGTTAACATGAATTCCTCAAAACCTATAGCTGTGAATGTTTGCTTTGATGGCTGGAAAACTACTGTTAGTGATGTTGATCAAGCATTTGTATTTAGAAAAGCACAAATTAAGACTGAAACTATTGTAAAGGTGGAGAAGGTAAGTTAAAAGTTACAGTGCCAAAGTTATTGTGAAATTCTTAGTTTTATTTCCTTGGATGTACAGATATTTTCATCCTTTTACTTAAAAAAATGGATTGTCCCACTGGAAAATGTTAAGATTTTAGGAAAAAGAATACTTAAACTTTATTTACTTTGCATTTAATAAACTTAACACAGCAAGGCAAGTATACCATAAATGCTTTAAGATCCAAAATTATGGAGATTGGTGTTCATGAATCTCAAATACTCTAACTTGAGTGAATATATGTTTATAATTCCCTCATAAACTTTTCTCCTGTTGCTTAGACACAAGATGTGTTTTAAACAAGAAAAGCAGACAATATGATTAGGGTTGAAAACAAAATTAATATAGGTGACCAGCTGAACATCACTAATTGGAA
>VYZR01057016.1:16600-27298 GCA_013400675.1 Oxylabes madagascariensis
TCACTAATTGGAAGAAGGGGAGAGTTGGATGTTTTCTAAGTAAATATGGAACTAGATTGTATAAACTCTCCAATGCCTAAGTGCAATTAATAAAATAGATGTACTTGTAAAAGCAGAAAGCTTGCAAAGCCTCTTTAGACAGTCTGGATTTAAAAAAAATCTGTGAGGTTTTGACTGGTTTTTGTATATGAAATGAAAGGAACTGAATGTTATTTTTAAGTAGGGAAATGAAAAGGGATGAAAATGAAAATAAGGGATGAGGGGAATGGAGATAAATAAGCTAAGTTATTACTACTTGAACTGATAGCAAACCATCTGGCAATATGCTGCCAAATCATTATGTATCATTTATATGACTCAGTGCTAATTAGATGTGCATGGATTATGCAGACTTCTTGTGCTTTCAACATTGGTAGAATGTTTTAAAAATATCACTTACATTATTAGTATGACATGTACTTGTTCTGAATTTCTGACAGTAATCCAAGCTATTTTTTCACTAGAAAGTATCCAAAGCACTTCAAAGACTGTTCAGATTTTGAGTTATTAAAAACAAGATACAAAACAAAAAACCCCAGCATAATATCAGGATCTTCTGCCCAGACACTAAGGAATTAATTTCTTTTGCTTTTCCAGTAACTTTCAGAAAATCTGCTGACTGAGTGGTTAGGCCTGGGCAGCATGAAATGTTGACTAAGTACATAAATATATATACACTACAGGTTACAGTAAATATGCTTAAAAAGATCAAGTAATAAAGCATCTTTTAAAAGTGTGTGTGCATTGCACCGTGTCTACACGTACACAAATCAAACATTTTTCTTTTTTCTCTAAAAAGAAATGTAGGTAGGTAGTTTCCCCATTTTCATTCTCATGAAATCAACAATTGCCACAAATTGAGGACCACAAAATTTTCCTTTGAGTGTGTATAGTACCTCTATAGCTATACTTAGAACATATTAACTCTTATAAATATGTCTATCTTAAACATGCTGCATCATAAGCCTGTTAATAAAATGTATTCTGAGAGTTGAAAGATTATTTTCATATGAAAGCTATAAAAATCTACTGGATGGAAGATGGAAATACTGACAGTTAAAAATCAACAGGCTGAGTGATTAATAGGTGAATTTACTTCCTTTTCAAGGAAAGTCTCAAAGGTGGTGCATCTAAAACTACAGGTTTTTTTTTTAAGAAAAAGAAATCAATATGCTTGACAAAGAAATACTACGTGCATTCTGAAAAGTAAAGCCCTCTGAAGGGAGCTTGTTTTTTGTCACGTGAACATAAGACACGGTTATGAATATGGTGAAAATAAGGCAGCACAAACTCATTCTTGCATAATGAACTAGCAAGTGCAAAGAAAGAAGTAATATTTGAAAAAATATCAGAACATTCTAACAGAACATTAGAATATTAGAAATAGATCTTGAAACAATAGTACTTTTTGTGATGTGAGTGCTTTAGTAAATATGCATGACTTGCCATGCGTAGTTTTGTATTTACATTTATAGATGATTGGGAAGAGTTGAAGATAGCCCAAAGAGCTGCCAGAATGCTTTCTAGCATAGAACACGATCTGCAAAGTGGTATAAATAAACATTTACAGACCTAGAATTACACAAGAAAGAGGTATATGCTCATTAGAGCTTTTTTTTTTTTTTTTTTAATTGCAGAAACAGTCACATAATGTTCCTCTAGTAGAGGGATGAGGGCAAAATTCCAAACAAAAGTGAGCAGTGCCCTTTTAACAGTAATTGTCATTAATGATTTCCTGCTGAAATTTTCCAATACTATAAACTCTTTATTTATAGTTACAGGTGTCTTTCTAAAAAGTTACTGTCCTTTGAACACAGGCTAGATTCATCTGTTTATCAAAACTGGATTATTGTGCAAGAATTTTCATTTTAGTAGTGTAATAGTAAAGTCCCTACACTGCTTGAAACATGCTGAAGACTGATCCCTGTGAGAGGCCCTGGCTGAGAGGGCTCAAAAAGAGAGAAAATAAAATAATGAGGATCTTGGGAAAATGTTGGTAGAAGTGTTTTGACAGCTTGAATGGATTTACCTGGGCTATGTTAGTATTCATTTTACAGAGAATTCAAGCTGAAACTGAAAAAATATTTGCCTGCTTGGAAATTTACCACATCTGTTAATCTTATGCCTGAGCTAAGCCCTCACATACAGTTATGATTACTAATAACATTACACACAGTGTGTTGAGTTTGGGGTTTTTTTGTTCTCAGATCAATAAAGAAAAACAAATTTCTGTATAAATTCTGGACATTGGGTGGCACCATTGCCTCGTGTAAGCCTTCACAGTGTTGGCTCTGTTCCTTTTTTCTTTTAACATAGCTATATAAGGTAAGTCAGAACGCAGAATTAGTTGCCTTCTTTCTTCTCTCTCTCTCTCTCTCGCTTTTTTTTTTTTTTTCTTGATTTTAAGTGATCATCCTGCTTTAAATAGTAATGGATTTTTAACCAAGAACTGATGTTGCTCAGTTTAGGGAAGTGGTGTTTTGATTTGAAGTGCTGAAATGGAAAAATATTCTGTACAGCCAAACTTCCTGTGCATACGCAGCAGCCAGCCTGTGATGAAGCTGTACACTAATGTAAAAAGCAGGAATAGCACCTGTGTGGTTTATTGTCCTTAATGAAATTCAGTTTAAAAGAATTTTTTAATTCAGAGCTGATTTGTGTCTGTAGCAGGACTGATATATCAGATACCACTATGTGCTTCTTAAGGTCAAGATTCCTCTAGGTTTACTTTTAAGTTGTATTGAGGTCTTTTAAGTTAGACCTTGATCTCCTTCCTGGCAGGCACAAAAACTTTGCTTCAAATCAGGAGATGGGTTTAAAAACATACAACAAATACACTTTTCCTTACGCTGGTATGATTTTTTTTCCCAGGGCTCATTAAATTTACCTTACAAAGTACTCAGTAGATAACTAATATTATTTTGTATTCAGATGAATTAAACCATCAGAGAGTGCATTTTGAAAATTTTCTGACCAGTTACACAGCAGTGACTATTGTGGAAGTGAATGAGCCAGTAAAAAGAAATGCAGTTTTTCCATTAATTTTTACTTTATGGCTGTATTTGAGGCAAAAGTGCAGAATTAGGCTATGACATTATTTCAGAGAGTCTCATGGAAGAGCACAGTCAGAGTTATGTAGATCAGTGTCAGTACTAACTTACTTGGGAGAAGGCATTCTGATGAAAGCTGGAAGAATTATAGTGATTTTTTTTTTTAAGACTAAAACAAAACCCTATCCTGCTTCCATATATGCTGGCTGTTCAACATAAAGACAGAAATTCAGCATAAATAGAAATCTGCATAAAAGTATTTCTTATTCCTTGAAAATGTTGCCAACCATTTGCGTTTTCAGAAACAATATCAAATAATGTACCAGTAGTATCTGCTATAAACAACTTATGAACCTGCTACCTGCTAATCAAAGTTCTCACTGTTAAGCCTTTTAAGGACTGTGTTCACTAGAATCTGAGCCAATTGCAGGATTAAACAGCAGATCATTAAAATACATTTCTTGGATATTTGTGAATATTTTGTGCATATCTGACCAGCTCTGTAGGTTTATATTCCTCTAGAACTCATCATGGTGCAGTTCTTTAAGTTCAAGACCTCTCATTCTTCTTATAGAGCCTCACAAATAAACTTGAAGTAACAGATAGCTTCAGAGCTGAAAAGTGAGAGAGCTTTAAATATACACTATGAGAATAGGTGAGGACCGGTGATCCAACATTGGAAGAATTCTACTTTTTTATTCTTTTTAGTGGGAACAGAAATTGAAAAGAAACAAGTGATTATTTCTCAAGTATTGAAAAATTATGTAAGGACTTCCTCTAGGTTCATTAAGGATATGATGAGGAATAATGTCTTAAAATTAAAACAAGTAAGTACCTGTTGGCTCCAACAAGGTTTGAACCTTAGTGTCAGCCAGGAACTGGGAGTCAATGCCTTGCACAACTGAAGGATACTTTTGATTTCTGGTGTCTCCATGATTTGAGAAGAGGTCTAGGTCCTGCTGTGAGCAGATATGAAAGAAACTCTTCAGTTTCTTTTTAAATCCTGTTCAATCCCACCATGGTTTCAATATTGTACATTCCGTAGTAGACAAATCTGTTGGAAACAATAATTAGTCTTTCAAACTTACTATTAAGATCACAATGTGTTACAGCAGATTCATTGCCAAATAAATGTGCTGAAAAGACCAGATTGTCATAAATTAGAAGAGATTGTTACCACGGGTTGTGGATTGACCCTGGCCAACAGCTGAGTACCCCCACAGCTGCTTCCTCACACTTCTTCCTCCCCCAGCATGACAGTGCATAAAAAGAGAGCAAAAGCTGTGGGCTGAGATAAAGACACTTCACTAAATGAAGGAGAAAAAAAAAGGGGAAAAGACCCAAGTGATGCCAAGGCAATTGTTTGCCACCCCTTAGTGCAGTGTCTAGCCAAGCTCCAGACATCAGCCACCTTGGAGGCCATACACACACCCCTCTTCTTCTAACCCAGCTTCTATTGGGTAGCATAACTTTTTCTAATATGGAATATGCCCTTGGCCAGATTGAGTCCTCTCACAACTTCCTGCTCAACTTGAGGGGGAGTATAGCACCGTATGGGCTCTTATGAAGGAAGTTAACTCCATCCTGGCCAGACCCAGTACACCAAGTTTTTTACAGCTTTTTAGGTAAAATTCAACAAACTAGTTGTTTTCCATGATGTCTACACAAAGCTTGTTATTAAAGTCTACTGTGCATGTCACAGTCATTTTCTTAGGATTGCTTGTGTTTTCTGCAGAACTGTGTAAAAACTTGGTACTGCTATTATGCCCAGTGTGCCATACTGTTTGGTCACAAAGCAGTTTTTCCAGACTCTTAACTGAGTGGTTTTGATTTAGGACTATGTATTTTGAGGGTTTGGGCAAGGTTTTCCTAAATGATGTTGCCATCTCGAACTTCCTTTGGCTTTTGTAGTTTCCCTGTGTCATGTTGACTTGATGTTATTGTACTTGAATGGTTCTATACCACATGTGACATTCTGTGTTTTTTTGATCCAGTTCTGTTTGACTTCCCATATCAAAATCAGAATGAAAGAGCCCTAAGGGAGCAATTGCGGGTGGACATAATCTAAAACTGCTTTGAGGCTAATACAGGCTGCAATGAGTGCAGTTGCTCTGAAGTGACACCGGGCTGTAATGGCTCCTAAGAGCCACTTCATAACTGAAAACTTCTGAGTGAGGAATGCTCTGGTTCCTGCTGTCAGTTTTAATCAATACACTGCTGGTTAACTATCCCAGCCCTTGTTTCCCCTTATGTCACTGAGAAGGACAAGGTAGATGTCCATCTTTGAGTGAAGACAATCAGGATGCAGAAGTCCTTTTCAGACAATTAAATCTATTTCTATTGCATAGAAGAAATTTCATGTGGCTTTGTTCATGTTGAGGGATGGTTGTTAGGTGACTTAAGCAAGCTCAGAACTGAATAATTTTTTCTTCAGTAATGACTGATAAAATGACTTTAAACTGCTGTTTTGCCTAAGTGGGAGGCCTCAACAGGCAGCAAATACCAGCTTCTGTTGTTGGTGAGTTTACATATCCAAAGTTGACTGATTTTGTCTGCAGGTATGTGTCAGGTAGCTGTTGTGTCTTTTTCTATTCTTCTCCCTGCCATCTCAGAATAAGAGAATAATTAAACTGGGAAAGAAGTTTTGAGGTCATCTGGTCCAACACCCAGCTTGAAGCTACTTCTAAAGCACACAATTTTCCAGCTCTGCTTGTTCAATGGCATGATGACTGTGCACACCTCAGCTGGTTCAAAAGAAAACTACTTCAGCTGAAGAAAATAGCTGTTGTGTTTAGAGTGTTCACATCTAAGTATACAGCCCCTTTGCTTCTTGAGATTACTGGCATTAAAAGCTGTAAGACAGACATACCCCAAAGTCTTTGGTGTCACCATCTTATAGGAGGGATTTTTTCAGAGTCTAAAGCCTCATTAAGATGTTTCATGCTGGCTGAACATCTCTGGATATTACTGTGACTGCTTGTCTCTTCAAATTCATAGGACATTATTTAACCACCCACTTCAGTGTTTCTTGAACAGCTTGGCTCATTCTTTTTCCCTGCCACTATGACTTAGTACACAGTTGAGAAAAGTGGGTGATTCTTTACATCACTGTTTCTTTTCTTTTAAGAATTAGAAGCTGGGGAAAGTAGTTAATGTAGCCACTAAGCTCTTTAAATCTTATGGAAGCATTTTGTTCATACATTATTTTGCTCAGTTGAATCCCTCATTGTTTATCTATATTTTGACTTTCAGTTGACAAGGTAATATTTTCACTAATTCATTCAAAGACAGGATCAGGTAGTTTAGGACTAATGTTTCATATTTTTAAATAGCTACATTTCAGCAGGGAAAATATAAAGAGCTCAGATGTGTTTGGTAGAGGCAGTTCTGTGTCAGATGGAAGCAGCAGGAGACCAAACAGGAGAGAGCAGCAAGTCTGACAGTTCCTTAGGCAAGCTGTTCATTTGACCAAGGGAGTGGGCAATGTGCCACTTTTCAGTCTTATAATCAAGACTGAAAAGCTTCTACATCTGCCTGTAGAATTTTCTCCTTGGCTGTGTGCAGTACAGGAGACAGGGGCATCTCATCATCTCATCACCTGAGCTCCAGGGACCTGTGTTAAGTTCCACCGCTTGATATGTCTTCTGTTTCTTATCTACAGCTTGGTCTGTAATAGTTCAAAGATGTTGAAATTTCTGCCCCCTGTGTCCTGCCCCCTCCCCTGAGTGCTTATATTCCGCCTCTTGGATGGAAATCCTAAATAAGCATCAGAAGATATGCTGCAGATGGTATTTTCACTGTTTCTCTGCCAGAAGGCAGAGGAGCTGACTGTCAGAGACTGTTGAGCACTCATTACTGCCCCATAGGAAAGGAACTGTCTTTGATCTATCTTTGCAATCTCATAAGGTTCTGTGACTGATTGCTTCTCACCCAGTGTTCTTCCAAGTCCTTTCTAGAGAGTGTGTGATTTGATAACAGCAGTCTCTATCATGAAAAATTGCTTGGTTGAATTCTGTTCCTGGGAGTCTTTGCTACAGCTGCACTCCAGTTCTCTATAAAGCTTTGATTGAAGGCTCTGAGACTGAGCTCAAATGGAGTCAAATTTTAATTAAGAACAAGCACTTCCAGATTAACCCAGGAAGAAGAGAGACTAAACTCAGACTACTCTGTGGGCTGCCACAGGGGTTGGCTGGAGCGCTGAGTTCCCTCAGTGCTTTGCTTCTCAGGTTTACAGCATGCACATACTGGTACTGCAACGTTATCAGTTCTCCTGAGCAAGATGGGGCAAGTCCCAGGCCAAGTGTCATTGACTAAGTCATGTTTAGAGTGTGGGGGGCTTTCCCTGCTGCTGCAGGTTTCTCCCATGGAGAGCTGTTTCAAGTGGTCCANGCAAGTCCCAGACAACCCTTAATACTCAAGTCATGTTTAGAGTGTGGGGGGGCTTTCCCTGCTGCTGCAGGTTTCTCCCATGGAGAGCTGTTTCAAGTGGTCCAAAGGGGACATGCGAGTGTAGTTCAGATCTGAGAGCTGCAGGGTATCAGAGCTCCCTTGCTAAAGCCCACTGCCTAGTGTCTGACAAATGTAGGAGTATTCCCAGGGTGTCAGTATTTTAGGGTATGTAATACTGGACTGAAACTGGCATTGAATAGCTGCCTTGAGTAGCTGAAAGCTGCGAAACTCTTTTTCCGAATGCATGTTGTAATTTGAAAAGTAACTGTGTGATTCTGAACTCATTTGGAATGATTTTGCTCATTTCCACGGGATTAGTCATCACTTAAAGTTATGCCCCTCCTTACGTCACTTCCTGAGTAGGACAGAGAGGTCCAGTTGCAGAAACCTGAGGAAGAGCTGGAAAAGAACTTAACTCATGTGATTTGCAGGGCTGTCTCTGACAGAAAGATCTTTCCACCCCACCTATTGAAAGAAACTATGGAAACTCTGTCATTCCTGGATGAAACCTTTCTCAAATGGCTAAAAGAACAAAGTAGTTGCAGTCAAGTTCTCTAACTCAGTAATTGCTGTTGTGTCTGATTCATCATTTGTTTGTTTCCCCATATTATAGTCCTTCTATAGTATGAGATGACAGAGCCACCAGGGTATTCAGGGGCACTGCTGCAGTGCCTGCACAAGGAGCAAACTACCTTTGAATCACATGCCGGCCTTTGCATTTGATATGCATAATTTTACATCTGTCTATCTATCTATCTATCTGGCAGCATTCATTTGTATTTGCAGCCCCCCCTTTCTAATCGCAGAGGTGGGACAGCAACATTTGCATTATTTAGGAATCTAAAATATATGTAATACTATAAAGAAAGGAGGCTTGGTGGTGTTCTAAGCCTCTGTGTTCCTTAACAGAAAGTTCATTATTTTTAATCTTTCTGAGATGGAAATTCTCAGTGGGGTAGTTAGAATAACAAACAAATACAATTTGAGTGTGTAAGTAGAGTAGAATTCAAGAAAAAGCTTTATTTCCTACTTCCTCCTCACAGACCTAAATGTGAGATTTAAAACACTTAAGTGCTATTTTTTGTAACAGTTGGGGAACACCATGTTTCATGGTAGAGTTCCATATTTCTTGGGGGTTGTTAAAATGGAATTTCTTCTTATATTTGTGACAAGCCAAAACACTTACTACATCTCAGCAAAAGGCTGGGGTTTTTTTCTTACAGACCCACTGCATGGGGAAACATTGCAACATGTGTATATCTTAACCATTTTGAAAGTGAAAAGTCTTATGTGTATCCCAGATATTGTGGGCATGATCCTCGTGATGTGAATTCTTAAAGAAACCAGCACAAAACAGAGTAATGGAAGAAAGGGTGGGAAACACTGCTGAAACTTACAAGGAAAACCAAGCAAATGCAGACATACATGTTAAGCAAAAGGTTTAATATATTTAATATTGCTACAGTTCTAGAAATAGAAGGATAACTTTATACTTCTTATTTTTTTCCCCTCTGGTAATGGATGAGCATACACATGAAATCAGACAGAGAAATAGTATGTAAGTTTCTACTTAGTTGGCATCAGAATTATTATTCTTGAGGTCAGTAACTTATTTAGGGAGTTGGAATGTCAACAACAAGCAGTTGTTCTGTAAGGCAAATTACAAACTGTTGTTGTTCACACTTGTGCCTCATTTTCCCTTCTCTTGTGATATCAGGGGGTGTGTGTTTAGGAAATACATAAAGCAGGTTGAGTACTCCAAAGAAGTCTGGCTAACATATTTCTATTGTGATAGTTTTAAAGGAAAGTGTGAGGTCTGCTACCAAATTATTGTGATATAGATATGCTTGCCTGAGCTTGCAGTGGGACTGAGCATTTATCACTGTGAAAAGGTTTCCATTCATCTTCACAATCACTCCTCTGGCATATTCAAGGTATCCTGTTGTAACCACCTGATCTGTCAGGAAAAGAATGCCATAGATCTAAAGGTTGCAGTGTTTTGAAGATCCAAGCAGGGTCCCGTGTTGTTTGGCCTTTCTGGATTAAAAATAGTTTATGGCTGACTTGGACTCTGCACCATTTTTTCTCCAGTGAGGTCATCACGTACTGAATGGTTGGGTTGCTAGGAGGGGTCTCTGTGAAAAGTATTTGATGGGAAAATGTGTAGAAATAGACCTGGCTGGAATTCATGTTTATACGTAGCCAGCATGAAAGGAATTGTTACACAGGGGCAGCAGGTGTTATGCTCAAAATCATGTTTAAGGACAAAAAGGAAGCACATCTTGTATGTTATATACCAAGAATTTTTTGTTTCTTGCTACCATAGTTTAAATGTGAAATTCTAATAATTATTAATACAATCTAATTGTTACAGAAAAAAGGAAAGAATAACATTGCACTGAACATTTTCTACACACTGCTGAGTTTCTAGTCCTATCACTGCTTGCCTTTCTGTGGCTTCCGTGGGTCCGAAGGACAGCAGTTTAATTCTGGGGTGTATGGGGGCACTTAAAGCAAGTTGTTAACATGTGGAGTACTTCACTAGGACAAATCTGACATTGCTGTGGATGGTTTCTTTTTTCTCGTGCCAGGATTCATGCGGGGTCATTTTTTGTTTGCTAACAAGGTTTCACACTCTTGATCTTTCTTTGTTGGTCTGTGGCTCTGTTATATTCAAACTTACTATCTGTATCATGACATATATGCATGTAAGAATCTACTTTGTCCTCTGTGTTACCCCTAAAACCAGTTTTGTGCAGCTCCAGGTCTGCATTTCTTTAACCAAATAGGGCGAGTCATTTTAGCTGTGGAGTCTCCAGTGCCAAGGCTGTGCTCCAGGTCACATGCCTGTACTCCGTGCTGCACCCCGTGTCCCCACTCCTGGTCACACAGGTAGTTTAGGAAAGGCTATCTTTCCTAAGGCATCTTTCTTTTACAAGGTGCCATGTACTCTCTTGGGTAAGGGTTTGTGAGGGTTGTTTTAGAGATGAGTTAGGTCCCTTGCTTTGGTGGATGAGGTTCCTGTTGGAGTGCTGGATAACATTTCACAGAATAACAGAACCAATTAGGTTGGAAAAGACCTCTGAGATCATGGAGTCCAACCCATAACTGAACACCACCACGTCAAACCACACCAGGGCAACGAGTGCCACATCCAGTC
>VYZR01057022.1:0-15636 GCA_013400675.1 Oxylabes madagascariensis
TTTTTTTTTTTCCTCTCAGAAAGGCTAGAGGAGCAATTGCATGTCTTTATTTTTCTATGACTCAACTTAATGCTGAGAACTGAACTTAAAAAACCTGTGTAGATAATTGGTATCCTTTAGCTACTATCAGGTATCACTTTCTAAGCAGGTTGAATTAGGCTTTAATATTCATTCCCCTACCCTTATCAATCATTCAACTTTAAAATACTGGTTTCTGATGATACTTTTCTCAAGTTTGTTTTTCATTTTTTGGGCTAGGTGAAGTTGGTGCTGCACACTAGGGTTTTACACCTGGTGGCCACTCATTACATGTTCCTTTTTAAGGCCAGTGAGTTTTCTACACCTGCTTGGTTTCTTTCTCATTAATAAGAAAATGATGCATTCTGTTATGGCTCTCCCATCCCACAACAAACGCTGTTTTGAACTGGATCATCAACTGCAGCGAGCTCCATTCTAAATGAAAATTGCTTTCCAGGTGTTGAAATTCATTATCTCACTGCAGTGGAAACAAAGGTAGAGATAATTGGATTATATATGTAACGTGAAGCCCAATAAACTGTGGTGTAAGTAGACAATTCCACGACTGGGAGTCGTAAGGACTGAAGTGCAAGAAATTAATAACCACATGAGGAGTGAACAAATGAGTGCTGAATGGTGCCTCACCAAAGATAAAAGAAGACAAAACAGATTTTAATGGTGCTAGAAGGTTGCTGCTTCCCCAGGATGCCTCACCTGAAATCTTTTGTGCCAAAAGACAGGACATGGAGGACTTCTAGAACAGGGAAGGTTGTTCTGATCTTGCAGAACAAAACCGAGCCTAAGTGTTTAGTCTCAACTATTTTATGTACTAAACAGCAAATGAACCCATCTTTATCTCTGCTTCTCCCAGTTGTGAATATTGGATGATTAGGCTTTTGTAAAGGGACTTCACAATATTCAGATGAAAAAATACTGTGGGGCTTTTCTTAAGGAAAATACAGCCTTTTTTGAGTTTATGAATGTTTAGATTTTATTCTCTTGTGTTTGGTCAAGCGCACCAGCAAGTGTATAAAATTGTGGTTAAAAAAATTACTATGTGTTAAAAAATTATGGGTATGAAATAGTCCCTGTTCAGCTATCCCCAGCTTCTATCCAAATCTATGTCATTTCATAAACTCTTCATATGAAGTAGGATCAGATTGAAATAATGAAATATTGAGTTGAAATAATGAAAATAATAAGGATTACCTACAGCCTGGGAGTGCTTATAAGCAGTAAGTAACGTTAATGCCAATATCCCCTTAGGCAGGTGAAAATGGAATTGTAAGTGGTGTGATGAGAGTTCTGTATTGCTAATAAATTCATGTCAGGGTGTGCTCGTGCCTCTGACTATGTACAGCAATTTATGTGTGTATTTATCAGGGCCTTCAGATACAATTCATCTTTCTCAGAAGCAAAGGTAAATCTTAACAAGAGTTTGTAAAAAGTGATCAGGGGAAGGGGTGAGTCTTGAAGAAAGCAGAGAGGAATTTCTCTCTTTTGCAGTCTTTCTTTCTTTCTTTTGATATTACTCATTCCCTCAAAATCTCCAGAACTTATTGGTTATAAAATTCAATTTTATTATGTCAATATAACAAAAAGCTCAGCCCAGAAATCTTTTCATGAGATTGCACTGTATAGAGGTTGCTTGCCTGTGGATGCAGGACTTCCCACATACTGAAAGCCTCAGAACTCGTGCTGAATTTTGGCCCATGAACACTTACATCAGATATTCTGTGACATTAGGAGCTGCTGCTAAGCCAGGAGTGTGTAAAAACAGACACTATTCTGTCCAAGCAGAAACCTCTGCTGCTTCAGGAAAAAAAAATATGGTTATATATTTATTTTTAGAAGAAGAAATTCTTGGCTGTGTGCTTTCAAAGACAGAATATCTTGATTTACATTACAAAGGTTAAAATTGTGTAAAACTGGTGCTTTTTGAGCAACCTTAACTGCTTTGTTATTAATAGATTTTATGTGAAGGTAAAACAAATACTCCATTGACTGGGAAACCTGTTTATTCTTTCTGCTCCAGTGTGAATCTGGTGCCACATGGGAGTTCTTCTTTTCAATTAATTATCATACTTGAGAGTATTTTGTAGCTCAGTGCAGAGATGTTTGCTTCCTTTAGCAAGAAGAAATTGTCAGATGCTCAGGAACTCACAAATATTTAAGTTAATCTTGGAATTTTCACTAGGATAGGATTTTCTATAACTGGACAAGGGGGTTATTACAATTAATTAGATGGTCACTACTAAGTGTGGTCTTAGGATAGTGTGATATTTATATAAACTTTATTTTGCATGATGCACTGACTTACTACTCTGTGTTTTCTGTGAGAAAACCCTTTGAGACAGCTGAGATTTTTGGCCTCGCCTCTTTGGCTTTTCTTTTTTTGCACAATTTCAGCTCTCTTTTAAAGAGCACATTTTTGAATGCAGCACCTCGAGTGAGCCATTTGACAAACGAGTTAAACATCCTTAAATGGGTTAATCGCATTTGAGAAATTGAGCTTGAATTATGTTGGCATGTAATATTGAATATGTAAGAGAGGAGAGCAAAAATCCATAACGTACATGTAAATGAATAAAGCACAGAGGGGAGAAGGACATTGGAGAACAGTTTTGAAATCTCCATTGATTTGTGATTTTGGTGATAACTAACAAATTGTCTAAAACACTTCATATAAAGACCAAGAAAACTGGGAGGAGGTGATTTTTATTCTGCTTAGTGTGCATAGTCCAAGGATTGCTGCAAATCCTTTGGTAAATCCATCTCTTCACGGGTTGCCACTTGACAGTGTTCTCTAGTTACAAATACTCCAACTTCAGCAGATGGAACAGGAACATGGGAATTACTGTCAGGGTATTTGATGTCCTGAGGAAAGTGAGGGAATGTGAAAATACTGGGGTATTTATTGGGGTGAGGAACAGGGAGGGAATGCTTTAGGGAAGCCCTCATGGATGGGCTGCTGTTGGAATAGGAGACAGGAAAGAATTGCTCCCACACGCTGAGTCGTGCTGGAACAGAAGGAACTTTATTTACATCTTTGACATTTGATAGAATTCCAAAGGTGACAGTGGATTGGAGGGTGGAGTTGCCACCCCTCCAACACCCTGGTCAGACCAACAGTCTGTCAGCTCTCTCCTCCTCCATGAAAATATGAAAACAAACCATTTGTTGATACTTAAAGTGTGGGAACTCCTGGTACAGAAACGAAAAACAAATTCAGAAGGCTGAATCAGGGCAACAGGCTACAACCTCCCAGTGGTACAAAAAAACCAAAAGTGAATGAGGTCCAGGATGGTTGATACAGAGCACTTTACAAAGGTGTTTTTGAGCTGCATTTCAGAGCAGTCACGTTCAGGTGTGGCTCACACACACCTTGGGCAGCAGCCACAGGACAAAGCAGCTCCCTCCCCTTTTCTCTGGGTTGTGAATGCAACACACTCTGAAAATGTGTCCAACACCAAAGTGCCTCGTGCCTCAGGACAGAGAAACAGAGGAGCCCAGTGCAGAACTGTGTTTGAAAATCAAATTATTGCTAAGGAAGATTGAGGACAAATTTTCTCCAGGTTTTTTTGGCATAAATCATTCCGCTGAATTCAGCTTAGTGGTGCTGGCACGATTTCTTTTTGTATTTCAGCTGCTCTGTAGCCCTTTCTGAATTTTGTTCAGATGAACTGTTTTCTAGTATTGTTTTGAGAGAGATCATAATCTAGCAGAAGGGGAAATAAAGGCATCTGGCTAGACCCTTCTTCAACTAACCACGGCCAAGAAAGTCATTAAAGCAAATTAAAAACCAAACATGGTTTTCTCACTTCTTTACTAAATGCCACAGTTATTCATCTCTGAAAATGGACAAACACAATCTCAGTCAAGCTGTCATTATGAAGAGGAATGGAGAAGTTATAATTTGAATGCTAATCAAATTCTTATTTATCAGTCTCAGCTGTGCTGGTTTGGTAGGCATATGCCAACAAACTTAACAAACATTTTCTCTTCCAAAGAGCAAAGTCTGTGTTTGCTTGTCTTCTCTGTAAGTGATTTTTAATACACTCCATTAATGCAAGACAAAATAGAACACAATGAAATGAAGAGATTGGTCTTGCTGAGGGCAGGTCCTGGGAGACAACATTGACAGAATGGCTGTGTTACATCTGAACAGAAAAGATTTGATGGCGAAACTAGTTTGTGATGGAGAGGATTGCAGGTTTTTGATGTTGTTGTTTTTTAGGTGGTGTTTTTTAGGTGTTCAAGCACCATATTTTAGGTGCTGGTATTCTGGCTCCAAGGGGAGCTGTGTGTGAGCTGGAACAGCAGACAGATCAGAATAACTCAGGTAGTCCAGGGAAGCTGTGGCTGCCCCATCCCTGGACGTGCTCAGGGCCAGTTTGGGTGGGGATTTGAGCAGCCTGGGCTGGTGGAGGGCGTCCCTGCCCATGGCAGGGATTGAAATGAGAAGATCTTTAAGGTCCCTCCCAACCATTCTCTGATTCTGTGATGGCAGTCCTGTGTCTCCTGTTGGAAAACATTATTAGTCAATTTGTTTAAAGGCATTGCTGATGCCAGCATTCAATACTTCTAAACTCTGCCTCTGCTGTTAATATCATTGACTTGGTTTTTTAAATACTTACTTNGAAGCTGTGGCTGCCCCATCCCTGGACGTGCTCAGGGCCAGTTTGGGTGGGGATTTGAGCAGCCTGGGCTGGTGGAGGGCGTCCCTGCCCATGGCAGGGATTGAAATGAGAAGATCTTTAAGGTCCCTCCCAACCATTCTCTGATTCTGTGATGGCAGTCCTGTGTCTCCTGTTGGAAAACATTATTAGTCAATTTGTTTAAAGGCATTGCTGATGCCAGCATTCAATACTTCTAAACCCCGCCTCTGCTGTTAATATCATTGACTTGGTTTTTTAAATACTTACTTCCCTTTGGCAAATACATTTAACAGCTTTTCTAATGACCATTTTGCTGTCTCAGATCTTGCTGAGGGTAGGCTGCCTTTTATCTTTGCCTTTCAAGGAATAACCTCACCCCAAAACTCCTCCAGATTCCAGGCATGGATTTGAAGTGGTGAATTCAGGACGTGGCTTTAATAACTCTGGAGCAATGCTTACTTTTCTGGGCAAATCCCTTCAGGGAGTTTATGGGTCACCAGCCCTGGGTATTTAGGAGAAAAGAAAGCATTGATTTTGTGCCACAGCTGATGTTTGCCTTGCTCTTGGAGCTTTAGCCTAACCCAAGTACAACGAATGAAGGAATTTAATGCCTTTGGTTCTAGGAGGACTTAATGTTAGAGTTTACAGGTGGAGTTTCCTCTGTGATATCGCCATTGACTTACCCAGAGAAATCAGGATGATTTACAGGCACTGCTGGACTTCAGAATGATTCCCAGAAGCCTAAGCCCAGTGGTACTTCAATAAGCCACTGTAATAAGATATTTTATTGTTATGGCTTTGAATGTCCTGCAGTGTACGGTAATTCAGATATAAAATAATTAGAGGCAATTAAAGACCATTATAGGAAGGATTACTTTGTGCTAATGACAGAGTGTTTGACTGGAGGAAAAATACTTCTAAAGTCATTCAGGGAACATGATACCTACTGAAGGTGGGAAAAGGAGCATGTCTTCTTTAGGGAAGAAGCCTAAATAGATGAGGACTTTTTCTTTTACCACACTCTCCTTTTCTTTAAATATCTCCCAAATTCCAGTATATCTCATAATTAAACATTTTGTTCATTAAAGATATTCATAAAACGACAATGTTTTGTATAACTTTACTTCATGAAAGGGTATTTCTCAACACATAAGAAGAAAAGATACAGTGTTTTGTGTTTAGCTGCTGATTTTTGATAGCAGTGTTTTATTTAAATGTATTCAAATCAATAATGCTAATTGTCCAACTCTGTCAGCAAAACGGTTTTAGTTACATGGGTATTTTATCTACTTTTAAATAAAATTCAGCAACCTTCAAGAGTCTGTCAGGAGAGAAGGCATTCAGCTTAGACTATCTGAAAAATATATATCACAGATATTCTGAGTCTTGAACACTTAGGATTACCATAGCCACTTCTAATTCACAATATGTTTGAAAAAAAACATATTTTATTGGTGATGTGGAAGAAACCCTCTAAAATTCTGAACTTCTAAATGACCCTCTGACCTGTACTACCATTTTCTCCAAAAGCAGAGCAGGACACAAGAGCTGGCTAAACATGAAGGGCTTATTATAAATGATAAACTGTGATTTTCACTTCTGCACAGCTGAATAAGACTTTCCTACCCAGTTACAGAAGTACCACACATCCAATAGTGCTAGAACATTCCTGATGGAGTTATCTCACTGCTGTTTCCTCCCCAAAAAAGTACAGATTGTGCCCAGTATCTGAAAACCTCCTTTCAGCCCACTTCAAATAGTTACTGTACTCACTGCTGGTCACTGCATGCTTGTAACTCATTCCTGCCTCTTTCTTATTTGGAGAGAAGCTTGTACAGAAATAAAAAGCCACGAAAATGGGTAAAACTTTAGATACAAGTGTGCATATCAGATATTCCACGTCAGGAAGATGTTCTGAGATCCATGGCTCTGTCCCTCACAGCAGATCACTCTGCAAGAAGCCACTCATTAAGTTCTCCAAATAAGTGATTTTCTCTTTGATAGGTAAACATGAAAATAAACGGTTTTACAAACATCCAGCAGGAGAGTTGCACAAATGTTAGTGCACCCAACTGTTTTAATGCATCATCATTGAAAAGAATTCAGTTTTACCAAGCTGAGTGCAAGCAGCACTTCCAGATCCTCACCTACAGTGATGCTGGAGGAAAATAAAACTTTTAACAAATAAACATTGGAAACTAAGGAAAAATATTTGTGAGTCCATGAAGAATGCAAATGTTAAAATGTTAAGTTTTTATGTGAAGCATAAAGACAAGCATATAACTTAAATATTGCGCTTTCTGTGAAAATAAGCAATTTTGTGTGTGTTTTCTTTCTAGCTGTCTGAAAATGAGTGATTATTTCTCCTCTGAGAAGTTTTTAAATCAAAAATGATAACATTTAATCCCTGAAAGTGGGCTGTAATTTCAAATTTTAGCAATACTTGTGGAGAAGACCTAAGCACAGGATTCTCTCTGGGATCTTCTTCCAATCTCAGAAGTATGAACTCTAATTTCCAACACTGTCTGTTATATGGATGGCTGGCTCCTATGGACTAAAATCCTTTCTGTATCCATATTTTCTAAGCTGAAAGACCTTGACAGAGAGCGGTGAATTTATATCCTTGCAGGAACTATAATCTAGGGTGTAGTGATGTGAGCAGTGCAAGAAATGTCACTAAAGTTGTAAACATAAGAAAGTTGTGTGCGTTAAAAACATAAAGCAATTGAGAAGATTTCCTAGACTTCTTAGTGATGCCAGGATTTATCTAATTTTGTGCACTGCTGCAGAAGTTATCCCTGCTGCAAAGTCCTGTAACTCCTCACAGCTGTTCAGAATTTACCATGATCTCCTGGAAAGGAGCAATAGAGTCACTCTTTAAGGATCTAAACATAATAAAACTTACACTGAGGTGAAAAGAATCCGTTTTTTCTCGTTGTGCAGATGAAAGGAAGCGAGGCATTATCTCATTGAGCTAAAAGGCAGCACGTGTTACCCGTTTGAAATTGCCACTCTGTCACCACAAAAGCTGTCTCTAGATCATGGTATCAGTATCCAATTCCTACAGAGATTCCTCAGGCAATCGCTGCTCTCAGAAAATCCTCCCCTTATTTTGTAAAGAGTCATCAGCCTGGAAGCTGATTTTGTTCCTCTTTAGCTGAAGGAATGGGAATTGGAAACAGATACTTCATTCGCTGTTGTTCCAGACCAGAGCATGAGTGCTCATCACTATAATCACAGCTAAAAAGAGACTGAAAAAGAGGAAGGAATCTCTTTAGATCTGGTAAACTTAATATCCTCAATTAGATTTTGACTTCCTTAACTTAGTTTATATGCATAAGAAATTCTGTTTTTCTTTACTCTTTATTAATTTCAATATGAAGGGGGAAATCTCTTTTCAAATAACAGATTTTTTTAATTATCAACCAAACACCATAATGCCGTATTTACTTAGTTAATTTTATACCTCTTTGTATTAGCATCTTTTCTATATTAGATCGTTTACAGTGTCAAAAGCAGAGGAAAATAAGCTTTGAAAAACCCATTCTTAAATTGATAACTGCAGGGTCTCTGGTGAAACTCTCCAGGTTCTTCTGGCTTACACTTGATTTGTTTTAATAAGGGTTGTGGGGAAGGAGAAACCATTGAAACTGCATTTTGAAACGCCAGGCAGCAGGCAGGTGGAGGAGAGCTGGAATGAGTGTTTTTCACTGCTGAGGGCCCCCGAGGACTGCCCTGGCTGCCCCAGATAAGGGTCCCCAGCAGTTTAATGTGGCAATCGATCCTGCTCAGCAGCCCGAAATCAGTGCAGAGAGGAGCTCCAGAGGGTGCTCGGAGGGATGGGGAGCGTGCTGTGTGCCACACTGCCCAAGAACGGTGATGAACGGCATTAATATGCTGATGAAGGAGGAAAAGAAAAGAAAATAGAGGAATTTTGAAGGAGCAAACCCACCTGTGTAACTGAGCCTGGCAGATCTGCTGTACTGACTCCATTTCCTGTGGGAGTTTGAGTTACCATGGGTGTGGAATGGAGGCCAGTCTGTTCTCCCTCTCGATTTTTAGACAGAAAAGAGTTAAATCAGAATCCAAATGTCAACAAAAAGATGCAACGAAGGTTTTATCCAGCTGGCAGCCTGGGAATTTTTTGTGTGCATTTGGGGTCTAATTACTGTACAACAACCGAGTGAGGGAGCAAGTGTGGCTTCATTCATATGAAATAACACACTGGGAGCTTGAAGGAGGAGTGATAACGAGGGCTCTGAGAAAATGGGAGAGCAGCGGGAAAATGCATTTTCATGTAGGTTTTATCCTTTCTGGAACAATCACAGTGACATCCTCACATAACACACGGACAGTGGATGAACCAATGGAAAACAAGGAGCTGATCTCGTAGCCAGCCTTGTCTGGGTGCCTCATCCAGTGCTCTTTAATGCACAAAACTGTAGAGCAGATTAGGAGTTGGTAGAAGCAGATGAAATTCCAGCAACTTCTGCATTTACCAGTCTTCATAACTCTCCAATTTTTTATAAATTCTACTAACCTGCATACAGGAGGAGCAGAACTGCAATATGGGAAGAATTCCAGAGTAGTTGCTTAAAACAACAGAGCAAAACATCAAGAGAGGGCTGCACAAATGAGATTTTTTTAATCAATGAAAACCAGCACGCCCTGTGAGGAAACAGGGAATTCCAAGTAACCCAGGAAATAATTTGGAGTTGAAGTTAGCTATCCCAAAGCCTTAAAGACATGTAGGTATTTAATGATCTTCTCTGATATCACTACAGCAATCATTTTTTGTTATATAGACAGGGATGCACTAAATTAGCCAGGATTGTGAGGTGCAATGGCTTGTACAGTGTGCTGTTCTAAAGAGCACTGACATCAAATTCACAGGCTCAGCTTTGGAGAGCTGGGTTGTCTGCAGGCTGAATAGATGCCTTGCTTTGGGAGGATGCTCTCATTTTCCTTTGTCACTCTAACAAAAGTCACTGATTAACAATGCATTCGATTGTTATGAGATAAATTACAGGATTTTTCACATTTCTTCTTTTTTTTATGTCACCCTTTTGGCTTTCTGATTACTCATGAATTTTCCTGAGTACTTTCCTCTGTTCCCAAATAAAAATTAAGGCCATGTATTTTGCTGCAGCCCGTATGAGGTTAAGTTGTAGCCCATTGGGACTAAATGAATATTGCCTCTGATTGTGTAGAGAAGAGCACAGATTATAATTTTTATATATAACCTATTAACATGAGGCAAATTGTCTAAACCTAGTGCCTCCCTCTGATTTATGATTATTAGGGCTTGGCTGTGGTTTGTATGTGTGTTTGCTTTTCCTACCAGAGCTGGTACATATTAGTGGAGGTGAAAATCAGGGTGAAGCTCTCAGGATCTCTTCACTGAGTCATTTGGAGGTTGCAGTTGGTGCTGTTGGTGCTCACTTCACAGCATCACAGCAGTGATATTATCCCAAAAAGGCCTGGCCTTCACTCTGTGCTTGACCATGCAACTTGTAGAAAATTTGCCTATGTTTCTTGACACTTGTTCATTGAAATTAAAAAAACAAAATCTTGCCTTTTTCTGGAACAAACACAAATGTTGCACTTGCTGTAGTTAGTTCTTTGAGACAGAAGAGTGTGAAGCTGGTTAATAATAAATGGAAACTGTGCAGGTACCTTGTGTGCTGAAAGCTTTTTCTGGAGAAATGATTAAATGCATTGAATTCCACATCTGATCCATATAAAAAGTATTCTGGCTGTTTCTGGACCCGGCAAACATTTTCATCAGATTTGGCTTCGATCTCTAGTGAGACGTGTTTACAGAACTAATTTCTAAATGCCTCTCTTATCAAAGGAAATTTTTATTCTTTCTTAATAAAAAATTACTATCTCCTGAACTGCATTATTTAAAATTGAAATAGAAAGCTATTTTCTTTCAGCTCCTTTGAATACTCCCTCAGAACGTTTCCTTGAATAAAATATATTCTCTTTGATTCAGATAGGCCTGCTTTCCACACTTAATGAAGTATCATTGTAACACAACAGCTTTTAATTCTTTTTCCATTATCACCTTCACTCTAATTCTACCAGAGCTTCCTCTGTGCCTCGTTCCTTTGTTCAGAACGTGGCTTTCTCTCAGGCAGAGAAGCCGAACCAGGATTTTTGAGTTCATGGCACGGTTGTTAGCAAACATCTGTTTTAACCAATGTGATATCACAGAGTGGAAAACTTAGAGTTTAAGGCTTTAGTATATCATTGTTGTTGAGCATCAAACAGTAGCACAGACTCTCGATCAGAAGGCTGGAAAAATAACGTTTCATTCTTAAGATGTGACTCTCTTATATAGCATTTTACACAGACCAATTTGATCGGTGAAACAAAGGCAAACCTCTTCAATCACACTGGTTAAAACAGATGTTCGTCAAGAAACCTCTCCTGTGAGAAAGAATGGACAAACACAGGTACAGTTACAAAAACATTTCTCTTGTTCACAGAAAGTTTCCTGGGAAAGGAATTTCCCCAAAACAAAAACATTAAACTAGAGCTACAAGTACATAGCAATATATATAAAGGAAGATGGAGGTTTTAGGGCAGAGGCCAGTCCATGTTTTTCACCTTCTTCATGGGTTTGGGTGGTGTTTTGTAATCGGGTGAAAAAATCTGGATTATGGGCCATGGGTGGTTGGTTATTGGGTTAAAAGGAAAAACAATATAGGTGTCATCTTGTAATTGGACAAATTATGTTTACAAGAGCTTGGAAAGAGTTAGAGACAGAGCCATTTTCTACCTTGTTAGGTAGAGCTCACAACTTGTGAGACTGTACTTTAAATAAGAATTAATGAACATCTGAGTCCAAACACAAGAAAATTGCATCTCCCGTGCTTTAATCCCAGATCTAAGAGAAGAAAGAAGGTACAAACCCCACAGCCAGGAGCAGCAGAAGGACCCTGTGAGTGACAGGGCCGTTCATGATGTTCCCCCTGGGCTCTGCACAGCTGCAGACACAGACAGCCCTGCACGGGACCTGCTCGGCTCCAGTCAGAACTGCCAGATGTCAGGGCTTGTTCCCTTCTGGTTCAACACCAAATCCATCTGTTTGACTCTCCATACGGCAGCAGCATTCTGCCTTCCTCGGCCCTCAGCTCCTGTTCCTCCTCGCTGCCTGCATCTCATTGCAGGATCCACCTTCTGGGGCACTTTCTCTCACTTCTGACTTCGCAGGGAATGTGGCCTGGCAAAAGACCAGCCCTGCCTTTCTGCCAGTTCCTCCTTCAGCTTTATTTCATCAGAGTCAGAATTCAGTGTGATTACAGTAAGTGCAGTTATTGATATATTTTCTTCATTTGGAGATTGGACCATCTAATTTGGCAGCTCCTGAAGCGTGCTGCTAGCCCATTTTGTAGAAGGGATGAGGTTTGTGTTTGAAGGTGCCAATGAAATAAAACAAATAAATAAGCAGAATTCAAACTGTTCTCACTTCAAGGTGGTTCATTTTTTAGCCAGAGAATTGTAAGTAAGTGTTGCTGTTGGACACGAGCAAAAGATGAAAGACTCCAAGTGTTTCAGAGGGCACAGAGAACTTTCTTGTCTAATTCTTACTACTTTTTATAAGGTGTTACAATATAGACTTAACATTATTGGTGAGCAGGAGCGACACCTCTCCAATCCTATTGGTTAAACCGGAGAAACAGAACTAGAAAGGTGAAAAACACCACCTGGAAATAATTGTTACGAGAAACAATAGTTGCTTTGCCAGATTGTTTTGAGAAGAAGCTCTCCTGAGAAATTTTCCCCTTGGGAAAAGATTAGCAGCTGCCAGCAGGCCAGAATCTTTCAGACTCAGAAATATCAGGCCCACAAGTAAGGACTGTGTGGAACTTCAATATTATAGAGCTGAGTATCTGTGAGAAGTGACTTGAGAAGGACAGTGAGATGTTTTGGACAGCTGGAGTGTAAAAGCCACGGTACCAGAAGTTCTGTTTTGACCTGATCTCCAGTGGGTGGAATGAAATTGTTCAATTGATCTCTGGTCATTTGGTCTGTGCTTGATTTGGTTGTTTGTTTCTTTTTCATGCTTTTAGTGAGGGTTTGGGTGTTTTTCCCCCACAGATTCTGATCTATAGGTTGTTTTTTTTATTTGAAACAGGAGTAAGGATGATGAAAAAATTATGATTGCCTTGTTCAATAGGAGATGCCCATTGTGTAGCACCTTAGTCAGATTAATTCAGTCCAACCTCCAGCTGAAAGGACAAGCTTTAAATAACATATCTCAGGTTCTGCTGGTTTTGTTTAGAAGGAGAAACAAATGAGGCTCAGTGATATTTCTTTACAATTCAAAAAATATAAACATTATTATCTGCCTTGAAATTTTTAATATCCTGTTGTGCATTTACCCTGAAGTATGTTTGTAAATGTGCCTCATATAACTCATGGAAATACTATATCATGATAAAATGTGGTTTCAAAGATAAACTTGGTCTTAAATCTCCTAGTTTAGGTAACCTTAGCCAGACAAACTCTGTCTTTATGGTAATGTCACTCTTTTGATGAAGCTTGAGGCAGAGCTGTAGGTAGGAACATAATATGTATGAAATGATCAAATACATAGCTTACACTATAAAACAGCTTAAAACCCAAAAGGTATTTTTAAATCCTCTTGCTCAGGGATTTCTGAATGTAATTCCATATCTTCTCACCGAGATAAAAATATTCTCTGTGGATTACTCTAATTAAGCAATATTAGATACGGCTTAAATCTATTTTGAATATATGTTTAATTTTAATAAATATCACCATTCAATTTCCAGCTATGTTTTGTGTCTGGAATCCAATAAATCCAGCTTGCTGAGCTCGGTTGATGGTTCAGCAGCCTGGTAATTTTCCATTCTGTGTCCTGGGCTTTTTGGTAGGTTCTGTTTGTTGAAATATTTAAGTAGCAGATTAGAGGAGATAAAGGCCAAACATTGAAAAGCTGTAGAGCATTGAGACACAATTCAGTAAAAATGGCCAAGGTAGCATAATTTAGATGCCCCACTGCAGCAAGAAACGTTCTTAGTTTCAGTATAACCCTGGCATTTTTGTTCTGAGCACTTATTCTCTCCATGGGAAAAGCTCAGTATATGATATAATGATTTTTTAGGCTGCCTGAACATGAGCAGAGGCTGCCAAAGCAGGACACCTGTGGCTGCCTTCAGTGCCTGCAAGAGAATTGCTGCAGCGTGGTTTTCCCTCGATCTTTTTTTTTTCTTTTTTTTCCCCCAAGGCATTATAATCTGGATGGCTCAGCTTTAAGTTAATATAGTTTAAATTTTGAGATTTAAGTCACCACTAACCCAGGTGCCAAAATCTTACACCGACCTCCCCCTGAGTGAATCAAAACGTTTTGTGTGGCTCAAGATAACGCTTGGAAATATAGAAATAGTATAATTTGCTATAACATATTTCTATATGGAATCAAAAACTTTCACCTGCCATCTGGTGGAAAAGGAATGAAAAGCTCATACAATATGTGAACCTCCTAACTAAGGGCTACACCTGTTTTCTACTAGTATAGAAATATTCAGTGCTAGTTCTATATAAAGAAGATTTTGCACTTGTATTCCTGACTTCTTCTCTGTGCCTGCTACAAGAATACAAGTATTTTTTGGTCCTTTTTTTCTTCCGTATCAATAGGGCAAAAGAGTAATTGGGTTCACCAGTTCTTCATATTTGCTTGAATAATAACCAGCTACCCTTCATGGTCAGAGCACGCTCGTAGGAAATAAAACAAGGCGGATATGATAGGAAAACATAAAAATGTATTGATTAAAGCCTCTGGGAGATTTGGTTCTACAGTAATATTCAATCACACGTCACCTGCAGTGCACTAAATAAGTTCTAAAAGTTTTTAATATCCCATATCACAAAATAAATCAGAGGAAATCACTGGCTGCAGCAGTTCTCTCTTAATCAGGAATATTGCTATAATGAGCACTATTAGAATTATGGGTTTGAAAACAGGGTAGGAAAAAGTTCTTAACTTTGCTCTTAGGAGAAAAGTTTCCCTTAAGGCTGAGGAATTTGTACGACTGCCAGGGTGTAGCTGAGTTTGAAGTGTGCATTTCAGTAAGGAACAAGGAGCTGCCAGCTTTTAATTGTGACAGTTCCTCAGCAGGGACAGCAGCTCTGTGTACATTTGAGCTGGGTTCTCTTTTTACTTGTGCTGGTGAATGTTCCAGCTAAGGAAACAGCTCTACTCTCATGCTGGACTAGTGAAAACAAGCAATAAAGCAGTGAGATTAACTCCCATGTTTTTACTGGAACCCGCAGCCCTGACATCTTTGAGAATAAAACTCCTTTTACTACAAACTGAGGAAATAGACTCTGAATATCTTAAAGACAGCAAATGTGAATCAGCACAAATTTTTTTCACCCACTTCAGTAGGCCAGTCTCTTCATAGTCTAAAATATCTAAATATTAATATCTAATATCTTCATAGTCTAAAATATCTACAGGGGCAGCATTTAGTTGGTGTTCACCCATAAATGTTGGATTTCTGGTGTGTTAACTACCCACATTAATTTATTATGTGGAAAAATCTGAAGCTGATCAGTTATCACCTATGAAGACTTTCCTTTTGGAAAAGATTGTCCACAGGGGAGCTCAGCAGCAATACCAAACACATGCTGGATACACAACCTGCCCAATATCTTCTGAAGGAAAAGTCTCCCTGTGAGCTTTTGGCCTTCAGAACATATTTATACTGAGCTATTCCACCTCCTCTGAGAGATGGAAATGTCCACAGTCTGTATTGACCTGAATGCTTGTGTAAAGGTTTTATTCTTTGAGGTTGTGCTGTAGTTCTAGGCAATATTAAAAAGTCTGGGAGCTTTACCTGCCCCTTAGGTTTTGTTCCAGTACACAGGGGATTCATTCTGGAGGATATAATAGGTCTTAAGCCTGTCACTCTGCACTATTTAT
>VYZR01057030.1:15086-40488 GCA_013400675.1 Oxylabes madagascariensis
GGGACTTTGAGTTCATGAAGCCATGGATTCTTGGTGGGATTAGTGGTACATGTATGTCTTCCCAGCTCATTATTCAGTTTCTCTTAGGGCATATCACAAAAAGTCTGATTGCAAAATAAACAAAACCTGAAATGCGGTTGTTGTTTAGTGTTTAAGGGCCTGGTACACCAATTGTCTCTGGTATTTTTTTGATAAGAAATCTTAAATGGTGGAAACATGGAAAAAAAGAGACTGTACATAGGAGTGTTATTAGTATTCACTCATCCTTTAACAACTGACAAAAATGTTCTGACAATAGCCATTGAGCCTAGGTTCAACCAGATGCCTGTTTCTTTCTGTCACTCTTTAGCACTCTTCTGTAATACCTTTCCTTTTGTTAACATTTCTGTTAGAACACTAGACTGCTTGTCTGCAAAGGAGATAGAAATACATTTTTCATTTTCTAGCTGAAAGCAGAATATGATAATTATCTTTCATATGTGTCTGCACCTCTGTTACTAGTGAGGCAGCAAGTTTTCATTTTTCAGTAGTTACTTGCAAGTCATTCTAATCAAGATGGTCCTCAGGAGAAAAAGTCTTGCTACAATTTGGTTCATCCCATTGTCCTATTTCTTTTGAAAGCGGGGGACAGAGAAGAAGGGGCAGAGGTTTGACTGTTCAACCAGCATTAAGAAATTTCAAGTTCTGTTTTCTCAGATTTTTTTTTTGTAAGTTGTTAAAGGATGAGTGAATACTAATAACACTCCTATGTACAGTCTCTTTTTTTCCATGTTTCCAGCATTTGATGCACAGGATGTTGTTGGCTCTGTAGAGATAGGGACATTTCTTGTAATGTTGCAGATTTGAAATTGCCAAGGTAATGGTTGTCTTAAAGAGCATTTCTTCCATGTACTAGTTAAGATGAGCTGAGTAGCTTCAAGAGTCATCTGCTGCCTGGGACTTTGAGTTCATGAAGCCATGGATTCTTGGTGGGATTAGTGGTACATGTATGTCTTCCCAGCTCATTATTCAGTTTCTCTTAGGGCATATCACAAAAAGTCTGATTGCAAAATAAACAAAACCTGAAATGCGGTTGTTGTTTAGTGTTTAAGGGCCTGGTACACCAATTGTCTCTGGTATTTTTTTGATAAGAAATCTTAAATGGTGTTTTCAGTGGTTAGAGACTGAGGTAACAGGCAGATACAGAGGAGCAGTGAACCTTGCAAATGGCAAAATAGCCATGTAATTAGTATGTAAGTAAAGAATCATTCTAGAGCCTTTGAAGTGCATTCTATACAGTAAACATGTCCAGCAAGTTGTTAATAGACATTATGCTCATTTTAAGAGAAGGAAAAAATCAAGATGCTTATTAAAAATGGAAAGAGATGAAGGCATGTAGGGCCAGACAGGATAAAGCCATGACATTTTCAAGACCTGCAGTAGGATGTCTGATGTACCATGAAGAGATGTGAATGCAAATATCCATTGAACTGAGAGATAATATGAATCTGAGTGTAGTGAAATAATTGGGATAAGTCTCAGAAAACCTTCAGGTTTTTTGCAGTTCCTGATGGAGCTCATAAAGGCAGGCTTCAGTGTCAGCAGGGTTTTTCTGATATAGAAAATGTTCTGTTCTTTTCAAACAGTGGAGAAAGTCAAGTAAGATCTGATTACATAACATGATCATCTGGTCAGAATGGCCTGCTAGAATGGAAAATAAAAGAAGACTTGTTAATACAAAAATATCTTCCATATCTTCCAAGAGCTTCTGGCGTATCTCTGGGATGCACTGACATCTTCATAATGCTAAGAACAAACTTCCATAGCACCTAGAAATCAAATAATTTAAGTACCAACTCCAGCCACAGACAGCTAGAATATGTAACTTTGCTGGAGCCTACACGAAGGCAGTCCATGATGCTGATCTATAATTATACAGTCCCTGCTGGAACCATTTTTTGGCGATACCTGCCACCTTGCCTTATGTTTAATGAGAAAATTATTTGCTCACAGATTTGGGGTTTATCGTTTGACTGTCATGTTTCTGACCTTAACTTCATTGCTTGGCATTAAACTGCTAAACTACATCAAAGGGGTAGAAAGATTGCTTTAATGCACTGACTTTGCAGGAGAACAAGAAAAAGGATGGTGAGACAGAATATACGTAGGTGTTTTACCGTGCCTGAACAGAAACTGTAGCTGCAGAAACTCCAGGTGGCCCAGTCAGCTCCTGCAGGATTTAATGGGATAGAGTGATGGAGTCATATATAACTGCTGACTTCAGTATTACTGCATGCTGGCTTAGATCTGCTGGCTGGCATGAAAGGTGCCATAGCAAGCCATTACCCATACTCTGGTAGCTGCCAATTTCCATATAGGGTAGGAAAAATAAGTCAGTTTTAGCCTAAATCAAGCAGGCATAAACAGCATCTTCTATCCTCAGAGTATCTTTAGGCATCCAAAATTATTAGCATTTGTTTGAAAGAAAAAAAAAAAAAGCCAGCATTTCAGATGCTCTCTTTATTTGTTCCAGCATCTAAATTCCAGAATGCAATACCAATTTAACTGGGGCTGATGTTTAAAGACATGACTAAATAGGTACAAATTAAGGCAATGAGTGCTTAAAATTGTGGACAAATTAAAGAATATATATTTGGACATTTGAGTGGATCTGTGCTAATTATTATTTGCTGAGTTTGTGTTGCAAGTACAGTAAATTCTTGTTTCCCCTTTTAAAAAACTTCATGCCTCAACAAAAGATAAAAACTTCCATTGTCAGCTTTTGCTTAAAAAAGAAGTAGGAAGTTCTATGATTAAAGGAACATAAGTGTATGTGAGAGAAGGAGGAAATGAGAGTTTCAGAAGCAAAGAGCTGACAGCAGGGATTTACCCAAACCCTTTGTATAACCTCTAGAGAGATCCCAGCAAAAAACATGCAAGAGCTCACTGCTCTAGGCTACGAATTTTAGGAATTTCGAGTTACTGCAGTGACTAAAAATTGTCTCGGAGAGAAGGTTATACTATACTTTCTCTCTTCTGTATTCCCCTCCCACCAGCTACTCTATCTTGCAACATAAAGGTGGGACATGCACACAACACAGACATAAGCCAAATATCTGCAAGATCTGTTGTATGCCACTTGAACACCCTGTCCTGATGAGCCAAACAGTCAAGAGGAAAAACATCACTGAGGACAGGTACTTTCCTCTGTGAGCTGTGAGGTCCACAAGAGTCACTGGCTTTGTACTAATGCCAATCCTGTGCATTTTGGTGAAGCATTTCTTCTGGAAAACCAGCAGGATATGATCCAGCAAGTGTTAAGAGATAATGACTCTTCCACTTTCCATGACAGTTTGATCTAGAAGGGCCAAACAAGAACAAAACGTTGAAGACCCTGCAGAGCCAAAACATGTTGTTGTTGTTGTTGTTGTTGTTGTTGTTGTTGTTGTTGTTGTTGTTGTTGTTGTTGTTGTTGTTGTTGTTGTGGCAGATCAACCAACGGAATGGAGTTCTTAAAAGATTTTATGTTTTCTCCCAGATTTCCTTCATTACCAAGTATGTTTTCTGCCCAGAAATAGTTGGCAATGCCAGCCCTCTTCCCTAAGGAAACTAAGGGCATGGGCAGTCTGGAAGCTTTTATGCATACCATGATCTTGCTCTTTCAGTCAGGAAAGAAGGATGTAAGTTAGACCATGTACCATTCCTGACATATGGTTCCAAATTCAGCTCCTCCCTTCCATTCCTGATTCTTGGCTATTTCTCAAGACATATCTTCACAATTCCCAAGAAGTAGATTTACATAAAGTTGTCTGTGATCTGAGATGTACTAAGCCTTCCAAAAGAGGTAGTTAATTTTACCCAGAACCCGCACCTTATTGCTCTGTTTCCTGGCCAAGTTTGTTAATTTGAGTTCAGTGCAGTCCCAAACTCAGGCAGTTACATGATTCCCAGTTTGGAGTTAGCCTGTGCCCAGCAAGCTTGGAGTATAGAAAGAGCTCACTCATGTCAGCTTACACTATTCCATGTTGACTTTGAGTGTTTTCAGGTCAACTTCAAGACTTCTGTCCACTAAAGTACAATGAGCATGCAGGCAATATGAAGCATTTTACCAGCCCCTGACCATTTATGATGTGGGCTTCTGTACCAGCTTTCATTTTTCATAATTATTGGAAGACAGGCACAGAATTTGTATGGGATGGTCCTTTGGTGGTCTTCTGCTTGCCCCTGGCTCGTCCTTCATTTCCATGTTTGTAGATAACATTCTTGTTCTAGTACCCACTGGAAACTCATGTTAAATTTACTGGCAATGGCCATGGCTCCTAAGGTCTTTTCAGTCATTTTTGATCATCCCAAGATTTATTCTGTAGTTATGGCATAATTATTAATTCCTGATTATGTAATTTCCACTGCATTAAGGCATTTTGTTTCCATAGGACACAATACCGTTATAAGAATCAAGACCAGTCAGAAACTTCCTAAGCTTGTTCTTCTGAAACATCATCTGTGCAAAAAATCTTCTATACCTGTATTTCTTTTTCCCCTATGGAGGTTTGCAAGATTCACTGAAGTTCCCAGTCTGGAATTATGTACATCAGGACCACCCAGCTTCCCCTGTTTCCAGTTCCCACTGTTACACAGATGGGCAAGGCACTGGTCTGAGACCAGATCATGGTTGCACTTTTTAAAGATAGGAGCAATGTTTAAAAGCAAGCAGCATTTAAAAACAAGCACTCACGAGTTGTCGACTGTGTTAGTTTACCAAGACCCTGGACATCCAGTCTAATGTTCTCACTGGATACCAAACTGGCCTAATTTGGAAGCAAAAAGAAGCAGTTATGAGTCTCACTGGACGTTAGATGGAATTGTGAAAAGATGTACTGCATATTTCACAAAGAAAATGCCAAGCTCATTCCCTTGCCATAATTCATTTGGCCATTTTTCCTATTTTCTGACTGTAGTGAAAGAGCTTTATCCAGCTCTCTCCAACCATCTTTTGCAAAAGGATTGTAAGGCTTCAGGCAATTAGCCTAGGTATGTAGCCATTGCTGTTACTGGAGAAGGTTTAAAAATTAAACAGGTCTCATTCCCAGGCCCATCACAAAAATCAGACTGATTTCAATATAGCCTTACCCTGGGCAGATTGTAATGATCTTCTTAATTACAAGTTTTAAGGACTTTCTGTCTCTCAGATCTAGCATGTTCTGTCTATGTAAGTGAAGAAACACCAACAATTGTGAAGTATTACCCTGCTGCATCTAGCAGAAGGGAAGAAATCTGATTCTAAAAAGAAAACTCACAAAACTTTTGGCAGATATTTTATTGTCTCATTTTACTTTCCTTTTAATGCCTGATATTAAAGTACCCAAATTTATCCCGAGGGAGGAATTTGAGCATCAATTCCAACAGGAACAGGATGACACCCTGATTATTCCTACCTCAGATAACAAACTGCCACTGGGGGAGGGGTTGTTGTTGTTGGGTTATTTTTTAATGTGTTTATTACCTTTGGAGTTTAAGACCTAAGCCTGTAATCTCCAAAGCAAAGCAGCTACTGTGACCCCAAGCAAAGGAGGTGCTGTAACACTGTTATTCAGTATTGTGCAACCACTGTGGCTGTGCTGCACAGAGTGTTTTTGTCTCGTCCAGACAGCAACTCCCACGAGATGCAGCTTTCCTCAGTGATACCAGGGGTTGTACAGAGCAGCAGGGAAAGTAGAGGAGCTGAACCAAGTTCCTAGTATGACTTTTCACTCGTGTGCCTGTTGCTTTAGGCAACCTTCTACAAGTGAAATTGTGGCCCTCATCATGGGTGGATTTAAAACCACTCATTGGCCTTGATTTTTCTGTAAAGCTTTCTGCTTTGGCATTTGAGCACTGTATAAAATTAGTGTCCCCAGAGGATGGTGTGTTTTCCTAACAGTTAACTTTTGCCTAAATCAGAGGGGTTTAGGCCACAGAGGATTGACAAGCTAGCCAAGTCTAGAACTGCAAATGGTTTCAGCCACAATGCTGAAGTAAATGTGGCAATGAGGGAAGAAGCATGGTAGGTCAGGAACGACACAGATGACAGACAGTTTTAAAAGAGAGTTGTTACATGTTCTGCATGCTCCTAGAACTGTGCTTCACTGTGGAGGCCCCACTGAATGCTGGCTGTTTTACCAAAGCCTGTGCAGGGGAAGCAACTAGTGGGACATAGTAGAGAAACCCAATAAACAAACTGAGCATCAGAGAGAAAGTGTGGGAAGGGGAAGGTGGAGGTGCGGGAATGGGAAGGTGAAGGTGCAGGAAGTGAAAGCCCTGTGAGCAGCAGTCCTGTCCTCTGCCACTGGCAACTGATCGCCAGCTCCTGTCCTGCGCACTGGAAGTGCTGCAGAGCATTCAGCACCAGAGACACTGAACCGCCTGCACACAAGGGGATGCACAGGGAAAGGACTGCTGGTCAGGCCTAAGGAAGTTTCCAAAACAAGCCATGTGGCTGAGTCTGCCTCCAGATTTCCACTTACACCAGCCTGAAAGATGAGAGTTTGAATTGTATTTTTACATAATTTTTTCTAGAGAGAGTAATTGCATTTTGCTATCTCTTTTCCAGATAAAGATGTAGCTGCTTTGTCAGAATGAATATCAAAGTTTTCTTCTGAAAATCTTAGGGAATTAAAACTAATCTAGAGATTCTTATACTGATTTCCTGCATTTCTAATATTACTGATCAACAGTATTACTCAAAGATTCTTTTACTCCTCTGTTAAACCAGTCAGCTAACTTCAAGCATTGATGTTCAAAATGAGTATTTAATTGACTTCCTAATTCAGCATTTGTGCAACAGTCAATATTACAGTCAATATAACAGTGTGTATTTCTGCATCAAGGAATTCACATCAGTGCTGGATCATATTCTCCACTAGATGGTAATGTTGTTTCAAATAGTTTGTGTTTAAAGGAGCTTCCTTGCCAACAACTCCGAAAGAAAGCAGAAGCTGTGAGATATGTCCAAGAAATTATCTTCGGATGACTTGGAGAAGAAAAAAATTTCTAGTTATCATAAAAAATTTTTGGTTTGAAACGGTTTTGATGAAAACTTTGTATATACTGTAATTACTAGGATCATGGAAGTCTTAGTTCATGAAACAAGTTTGAAAAGGTCTGAAAGCAATGAATCAATTGACAGAGAATGCAGAAGACAAGCGGAGTGATCTCTGCTTTATGCTATCTGATACCCATCGTTGTTACTGAGTGACTCAAAATCCTTCATTTGTTTTTAGCCACAGTTTTTCTGGGGAGTAGGAAAGAGCTCTTCTCCTCCTTTTATGGCAATGGAGACAGAGGAGCAAAAAACCATTTCTGCAATGGTACTAGAAAACCTTTCTGGCTCCACAGGGATGTGGGGCAAAACAGCAACTGTGCTGCTCTTCCCCCGCTCCCTGGGGCTGGGTCTGGCAGGCTGGGCCGGCAGGCTGGGCTGGCAGGCTGGCATGTCCGGCTGCAGGAGCAGGGTGTATCTGCAGGGGAGGCAGCGGGCGGGCCCTGCAGCTCGGCACAGCCCCGCTCTCAGCACCGGGGTGCCGGGGCTGTGACGGGAGCGCAGGGCGGCCCTGCCGGGCGGCTCCAGCAGCGCCGGCCACTGCAGCACACACGGGCCAGGAGACAGGCTCCTGACGGCTCACGGAGAACGGGGCTGCACTCGGGACCAAGGGGCGGCCCTTGTCACACAAACATGATTTATTTACTGGCATTCGGCAAAACACAACCACTATGAAACAAAAAGTCGCCGACTTGCCCCACAAGAAAAAACACAGTTCCAGTGTGTGCTGCAAACAAACAGCTGCAGGCTCGCTCCCAGGCAGTACCACAGGCCAGTGCAGCTCTGGAAAATGTTTTTAAAAGTCTTTAAATAGCACGCACCATTAAAGCTAAACACCGTTTTCACCTTAGAAACCCAAGCTTTACAGCTTCTGTATTAAGATTTGTCATAAAATTCGGTGAAATCCTTAACATTCAATTTTACTGTAATGTGCTGACAAATCTAAACTTATGTATTACAAATACGAACCTCAAATTAGCTCAGTCTGTTTCTTCGAGGTGGCCCACCAATGTTACAAATCAAAAGCAGATTTATGCTGTTTGCAAACAATAACCTGCTATCCACTAGCACTGGCTGAGAACATCACCATTTAACTTACGCAAAGTAAGAGAGTCCCTGTCAACACTGGATCCTCTGATCACATGAGACTCAATTACATATACTTCAAAGTTCATCTGTGCTAGTTTTATTTTTAGTAATAAAGTGAAGTTTAAAAAAAGACTTTTCACCTTTCACTTGGAACTAGAGATTAAGAAAGGTACCACCCAGGAAAATTCAAGAGTGATTCAATTTAAAGTAGCAATTCCGGGTTTTGATAATTCTGCAATGTGATTCCATTAATTGTTGCTAATGAGTTAATCCAGCCTTGGCTACAGACATTGTTATGACTGTTCTACAGTTACGGAAAAGCACCATTTGGTTTGGAAGAGAAAAATGTAATGCCTCTGCTTCAAGTTTAGGTTCGTATTCCTTATGCTTTGCTAGACGGAATAACGGATAACTGTCAGTTGTGCTTTAAATCAGAGAAACACGTTTATCCCTCTCTCAAGAGACATGAGATGAATCTCACACTCAGGGAAGTGTTTGCAGGCACTTATAAGGGCACTGTCCCATTGCCAGTTGCTGTGCCTGTGCCTTATCTGGAGAGGCAACATTTACAATGAGAGGTAATAGTTTTAATCAGAGCTAATACATCTGATATCCTTCTGGGCTCAGATTGTATTCATTTGTCCAGGCAGGAAGCTGCAACATCGGAACTGAAGGAAGGTTAGGCATCCCATGCATTCCACACTGGTTGTTTTGCTGGCCTACCCACCAAAGACACCTTCTCGTGGCTGGCTGTGTCTATTTCAGTCCCCGACTGAGTAGCATTCACACAAGTCAGAAAGACCTTAGTTAGAAAAGGCAAAGGTGGTGTTATTTCTAAAGATGCTGAATGGTGCTGTCTGCCAAAACTGCCTCTGAAGTGTAAAGACCAAGAAGAAAGATGAGTACACTGTGCTTACCCAGTCTGCACCACACCACAGCATATATGCTGAATTTATCACAATATTCTGTCACAAACAGCTACTCTGAAACATAACAAGATAATTTAAGATTCACATTATATTGTTATGACCTTTACAACCCTCTTGAGCCTCTAGCTATGCAGAGCAGAAGTTTCTCCATGTTGCGATCATCTGGACTCAGAAAGAGTGCAGCACCTCTGACATGCTTTGCAGAACAAGCCCTTAAGAAAATCCCTGGGCAGCCCATCTTCTATACACAATACAAATTTCTGTCCATACTTGGTGACAGCAACCCACGAGGCCCACTCCACCTTACACAATGCACATGCCTGACTGTTGGCAGAGCAACCTAAATGTGCTTTTTCCAGAGAAAACACACAAGGGAGCTGGGAAATATTTTTTTTTCTTGCTTTTTTTCCTAATTTGCACCTGCTGTTCTATCTAGTTCCGGGGCATCAGAATGTCCTGGATGTCAGACTCCCAGCGGTAAGGCAATACTTGACCTCACAATTCTGAGTCAGGTATGAGGGGCAGAACCTGTTTCACATTGTTGACACATGGCATAGCTGCCGGGTCACTGCTCAGTTTATAGATACATGCAGAGAAAAAGATCTGAAAATGAGGGTATTTTTGTTTAAGTTGACATGAGTAAGACGTTTGTATCATATTGCATGTTATTATGCTCATAATCTTTCAATATTATGAAATTTAATGTTTCATATTGTAATTTAACAATTTTTTAAAATCTTACCTAGAAAAAAATTCATGTTTTCAACTTATCACTTCAAACTAGAATCCAGGAATTTTACATCTCTGTTACCAAAGAGCTAGTTCGAAAGAACAGTTTCCATTTCTCTGCTCTTCTCTAGAACTTTTCTTCTGCAGATTTTTCAAGTGCCTTGAAGAGGATGTCCCATTTTTTCTCTCTTTGTAAGCACAGTGGTGGAAACATAATGAGTTTAACTGTTTCTGTTTGGGCTCCCTGTGCTCTGCAAAAGCAGAAGCAGAAGGGAGATGGGTGCTGGAGAGTCCTCAGCCCCACTCAGACACTCTCACCCTGAAATAGCCCTGCCTTTCCTGGGCATAAACTCATCAAAGTGCAGAGCACGGTGGCACTGAGCCAGGACAAAGAAGCTCAACTGTCGAGGCAGAAAATGTTGAAAGTTTGTTGAAAGTTTTTGCTGAGCTGGGGGCGCTGTGAACAGTGCTATGACATAGGGATAGGCAGCAGTCTGCTTGCCACCCAAGACTTTAAGAAGTACCTTTCACTTTTGACTATGTATTAGATGTCTGAACTATTTTCTCTAAATAGATCACGATTAGACACGTATCTTAACCTTTAGAAAGCTGGAATATTTAGCTATTCTTCCAAGAGTGGGCCCTAACATTAAATCACCACAGATCTATATTGCTGCTAGGTCTGCACTGCAGTCATCCCTATTTTTAGTGAACGGTGATTAACTTCCTTTGTCCAAATTAATGTATTTCTATAAAAAACACCCAAGGACACCGAGACTAATGCTTTTTCCTGTGCAACAAGAGAAATATATGCAGCACCAGAGAGCAATGAGAGGTTGGGCAGGGCACGCCTGGACAGCAAACACCCCTCGCCTGATGTGGGGCCACTATGACTGGCCAGGGATGTGTGAACAGGGCAGGGCTGGAACAAGGCATGGCAGGAGCACAATTTTGTTAAGTAGTGCCCTCCAAAATTCATTGGCATTGTATTCGATGTGAGCAGGGGTGGCAGATCCAGAGGAGAGTAACTTAAGACAAGAGGGAGCCTTGATAAAAGCATCAACATGTGAGAGCCAGTGGGCACCACTGGGACATGATTGATACAGATTGAAACAGGCTGGTCTCCCAGATTATTCTCCTGTGTCACTGCCTGTTCATCCTGGAGGGACAGCGCCTTGGAGCACAGCATGACAGACTGAGTGGGTGATGAGACACATCCTGTCATAGTCTGTGCAGAACAAAACACATGAGGTGAGGTGAAGCAGGAAACACCTCTGGAAAGGGCAGACTGATAGAGTGGAGATCCCTCTGCCTGCAAACACATGTGGTGAGATTCTGTGCTGCCTCTCTACAAGCAACCATGCTGAGTCCAGGGAGAGGGTACCACCAACAAAATTTCTTGGGCCATTCATGGAATTGGCAAAGGAACCATGGCCTAACATAACCTCATGTCTTGGCCTAACATAACCTCATGTCTTGGCTTCCCACAGGCAAAACACTGTTTCTGGGCAACTCTGCAGCTGGAGCAGAGCTCTCTGCATTGCTGCCCATGCATAAACCAGCATAGGGGAATCTACTTGCACTCCCATCACTGGTGTGAGATAGATAGGTACATTCCAAGTCTCCATGGGTCACTGAAGCAGCACAGCTGGCCAGCTGTAAGCTGCACTTCAATGCAACAAAAGATGCTTAGAAATTGCTCCCTCAGTTCTTATCCCCAGTGCATCCTTGCTTCATCTGTTTTGAGCCTCTTCAGCAAGGTGAACCCCCTGCAGGAGGTAAAGGAGGTGACGCTGAGCTGAATACCTCACCTGTAGCATCCGTCTGCTTTTAAGTGTGAGCAGCACTGAGGGAAGAAAGCTTGTACAGGAAAAAGGTGGGCTAAGGAAGCAGGGCAGCACTACTGAAATTGGTGTAGGCCATTGGGGCAAACCTCCTGCAGAAGAACTGGAAAGGGCTAAACTGTGTATGTCATGCGCTATAAGTTGACTTTTTGATGTCATTAGACACCAGTCAGTAAGGCTATTAATAAATACCTATGATGATTAGGAAAGTAAATGCATACATTTGATGTCCAGAGATTTTAAGGAAATCTGATGATGAAACAGGTACTCTCCCTCTGATCTTTTGGAGCCTAATATCCAGAACAAGCAGGAAGCATTAGAGCAAAACCAGGATTTCCTACTAGTAAATTCAGTTTCCCTTGTTTAGGCTAATTACTTTGTACTAAGTGATGTAATCCTTTTTTTGTAAGTTACAGACTAAGAATTTAAGGAAAATGAGACAGAAAACCAAAAAAGAAATTAGGAAAAGCACATGTAATTGCATTGCCTTTGTGGTGTGAAGAAGTGCAGCCCGAAGCGACTTGTGGATAGGCTGTGCCCGAGGGCTGTGTACAGCTTGTACCAGTGCCTGGGCTGTCCTTACTGCGCTCGCTTAGAGCAGCTGGTGCACAATGAGTTTGGATTACTTTCCATGCATACTTGCTTGTATCTACTAATGAAAATCAAGCCTAAAATATCGTGTTTCTTCAGCTATGTCTTCTTAATTTAGTCACTGCCAACCACTTGATCCCACTGTTGATTTCACCTCACTGTAGTTATCTGATTTTACCTCACTCTAATTTTGTCTCTTTTTTTTTTCTGCAGAGCTTCCTGTTCATCCAAAGAAATCTCATTTATTGATGGTCTTTCCCTAATATTTTAGTTGTAGACTCAACAAAGTTTTTGTTACCAAGGATCTGAAAGTTAAGTAGAATTATTTTTTTTTCCTTTGCTGTCCCCTTTACATTTAGAACAGTAACTAACACAGACTTTAAAATTATTCTTCTAGAGGTTTTTTTGTAGACATGCTGGCTTATGCAATGTGCCATTGGGAGGGGGGCAAAGGGAACAGGGGCTTATCCTGGGAGAGATCACCACACAGGACTCCTCAAGGCAGCTGCAGAAGGTGCAGTAGGGAGGATGAAGTTTGGGGAGGTTTGCGCTGTGAATTGGGCCACTGTGACCCACCAGCAGGTGTGGCCGGCGCTGGTGGGAGCAGCGCCTTTTCTATTGAGAGCGCCAGCGGAATGCAAATACGGAGAAATTGGCAGGAAGGGCGTGCTGGGGGCAAAGCCAAGAAATCATATCCGCCCAGAGCTGCGTGCCGGGGGCCAAGCGACAGGAACTGTCCCGGAGGGTCAGGCAGCCCCGGCAGCTCCGCATTGCTCCATGAGATTGGCGGGCGCTTGGCAGCGTCCCTGCCCGCTCCGGCCGGGCTGGAGTGCGGCCGCAATGTCACCCCGCAGCTCCCTGCACACCTCGCAGGAACAGGGCTGGCACCGCCGCAGACCTTGAACCCTTGTGCAAATTTACCAGGGGATATGGAAAAACAAACACGGAGGAGCCTGGAGAGAGCGGTGGTGGTGGTTAAAGCTACCTCTGAATAGCAGTTTTCAAATAGAGTTGGTCATGAATTTTGCAGCCAAATGCATTTGATCAGATATTGTCTGCTCTGGTCAGGCTTGACAGTCTTTCACTAGGATGTGTATGTATCAAACAATTTTCTTTTTCCCTTTTCCCTTTTCCCTTTTCCCTTCCCTTCGCTTCCCTTCGCTTCCCCCTTTCTTTTTCTTCATTTTTATTTTGAGGGAGAGAAAGAGGAGTGTTTGTAAGGACAGAACAGGCTGTTTGGTCATAACATCCCTTTTGGTTGGGATTAGAGCCCTCCTCTGGAATGAGAAAAAAGCCCAAGGCTGGATCCATACCCTGCCAGCTCCAGGCCAAGGGAACAGCACTCACTGTTTTCCTTCCCAAGTGTTTTCTCTGTTGGGGAGTGATAAGGAATGTGTTTTGGGTGGTTTCTGTGAAAGCTCCTATGCTTGTTATAGAAAATTGCTCATTTTGCAGACATAATTGTTTCTTTTATTGATTAATGGTTCCTCTCACCTTGGGGCAGGTGGAACAAATGGCTTGCTAGCCCAGGGAGAAGGACAATCAGTGCTGGATACCTCAGACCAGGCTCTTGGCTGGTTTCTACAAACTGCTTCAAAAAGTCTTGAGTTTTGTCCAGCTCAGGATAGGAAAGATTTCAAAGTCTTGTAGTTTTGTGGGAGGAAGAAACTATTTTCCACCAGATACTATTCCTCAGAAAATATGTTAGAAAGCAGCCAAGGAAACTGTCAGAGCAGCTAAGCCTTCATGTGTCAAGCTTACATTTAGTGGGGTCAAGGAATAGTTGGTCTACTTCACTTCAGGGGCTTTTAATATTTTGCCTGCATTGCTGTGTGAGTTTGTAATAGAATAGAGTTCCCTTAAGCATTTTCAGCCAAAAACCATGATTCCAAGAAATTGAGCTGAAGGATATTTCTCTTTGAGACTGAGTTGGGAATCATTTGGACTATGAGTTTAACAGACAAGGAGATAAAGAGCTTAAGTCTCTGTAAGCAACTCGAAGGTAAGAAAACTGTACGCTTTATATGAACTTGTTTTAATAATGATGTGTTTAAAGGAAAAAAGGTTTGCATTAACAAGTATTTGTGCCACCACTACTCTTTGAGACAGGTCCTAAGTGAAGTCACTGGCAATTGAAGATTAGTGGATATTAGGATAACTAGTTTGAAATGACACTGAGGAATTTGTGCTCTTAACAATGTATGTTAAGAACTTCGTGAAGTATTTTGATAAATCGCTATACTAGAGACACCATCATTTTCATCAGTATTTTGGTAGCTCCAGTCTCTGTGAACCCCAAGGTAGGAAGTATAGCAAAAATGTTCTTTAGGATTTTTAACTTCACTGCTTTCATTATCCAGAATAATTTTCCCTTCCTTTTAGCTTGAGTTGTCTTTTACTTCGATGAGTTTACACTTTTTGAAAGGCTAGGCAGTAGAAGTTTGTTTATGACAACATAAATTAATTAATAAATAATTCAGTGTGTGCATTATTTATTTTGCACATTACAATAGTCTCTTTGGCTTAGGTATTTCCCATTTGTTGGCTGATGCCTGTCTCTGAAAATGAGTTTCTAAATGTCAATAATTCCAAATCTGTCTAGTTCCAGTAGCCTGTCTGATGAAAGATTGTATTTTCTTTAGATGGATAGTTTCCTGGACTCATAAGCACTAAGAGTGCAATCACTCTGATAGGTTCTTGATGTGAAAGCTATGTGTGTGCTCTGTGTAGTTCCTTTTGATGCTTTGGTTAGCTCATCCCAACTAATTATTAGCTAATTTTGTGCCAGAATGGAATACAAAACATTTCTCTATCTTTTCCCCTGAAAGCAATTTCTGCTGTAGATTCCTAAGAGGGAAGCTTGGCCCCTCCATAAAGGAAAGTCACTTGTATTTTCCACAACACGTGTGAAGGTACATGTCCTTGTGTCCGGTCCCGACTTGTGTCTGTTCCTCCCCTCCATGTAACTTTAAGTCCACTTTGTGGTTCTTGCTTTTTTGTCACAACAAAATTTTTATAAAGGCAATGATGGAAACCAGTGGCTACGGTAAAGGGGAAACAAGTGGCTGAGAAAAAATTTTAGCTGGTGTGGAACAAAGTGAGAAACAGGAGAGTCATTGAGTGGAGAGAAGGGAAGAAAACTGAGTGAGATCACTGCTGTGACAGGGTAAGTAAAAGCTGAAATGTGTCTCTGTTATAACAATTGCTTTGGACATTAGCAGCCATCAGCAGTGTAGTAGTACAGAGAAAAAATAAAAAATTGTCTTTTATTAATGTCCTAAATTACAGCTGCCATATATTTCAACTAGATATTGATTAAGCAGCCAATGTATCATCAGTGCACAGTCATCACCCTCATGAGAACACATGTAAAGCACCTGTTTAACACAGCTCCATTTTCCAATGCAATTCACAGAGACTTGTCTAAAGGCATACTAGATAAGTCTCCTCCTAATATTACTTACCTAGGAGACACTTAGGGCCTCTGAGATGATCCATAACTCATCTTTTTCTTAGAGTGCTGTTTGATATCTTTCCAAGCCAGACAAATCTTTAGCACAAACCTTTATGGTCTTCCTTTTTCCTCTGTTCCCTGTAGATTCCACTCCATGGCTTGCCTGCTAGGTCTGATATCTGATTTCCTCAGACAGTGGCTAATCCATTTCCACTTTCTTTAATAGTAGCTTTGATGTGTCTGTCTCCCTTGTACTGTGCTCTCATTTGTCATCCATCCAGCCATCCATTTACTGTCTAAAATGTGGAGGCATAGCAATGTTTAGAAGTATTCTCATCAGTTCCTTTGTGGTCCCCAGTGTCTCTGACCTGTTCAATAAAATTTCCTTTACGTTTCTGTTTAGAATTGAAATTTATTTCTCCATTAATCTTAATTTACACCTCACTTTGAAACATTAAAAGCAACTGGTTTCCCTCCAGTCTCAGTACTATTATCTCCTTCTATGTCATAGCATCAAATTCACAAAGTTTTCAGCCTGAATGACTCTACTTCTGCAGACTGTGTGTTTTGCTACATTATTCTATATCCTTTTTATCGTCCCTGCTCTATCAGCTTCCTGCTTTGTAAGTTTGTGTGTTTCAGTTTTCTCCCACTGTCGGTCTCTGCAGTCACATCATCATGTCTGGTCAATGATTTCACCTGTGAAATCTAGGTCTTCCAGGATTTTGACTAATGTTCACCATATCCCTGCCAATGATATTCCTCAGTCAGTGAATGGAAGAAGTAGCAAGAGTGTTCAAAAATCTGCTTATCTCAAAGTAGTCTCTGCTTTGAATGACTTACAAGCTGCTTTCTCAATTGCAGCATAAAAAACATTCCAAGCTATTAACAAAACCTTAAACTGTCCAACTCTCCACAGATCAAATGTGTTCTCAGGGATTATAAAATGTATGTATTTATTTGAAAACCACAGGATGCTCTGTACAGTAGATGACCATAGCATGATCTTACCATCCTATTACTATTTCTGTATTCTGAATTTGACAACATTTCAAAATTAGGAATCCATGGGTTGTCTCAAATTCCCCAGACTGTTCTTGACAAGAACATGCATGATATAGAGATAAGCTTTCTCCTTGAGGTATTTAACTAAGATATGTCCTTCTACTCATGTACAACATTTTCTGTTTTCTCCAAATTTTGCCAGGAAGTTTGTTTGTGGCAGCAGTAAAGGTTGGATGTCCTGTGTTTAACAACTAAACTGCAATTCATCCGTTCCACAGACTGCATTTTCATTATACAGGTCTGGAATGGCTTCCCACAATTCAGCATGTTTTTAAAACCCAGATCAAGAGAAAGGTGTTATGGTTTCACGTTCGCCAAATCTCGTTTGCCAAATTGAGTGTCTTTACTGCTGTGAGATGGAATTAGGAGAGAAAAAGCAAAACAGGCCAAACTTAAGTTTGAACAGATAAGTTTTATTAACACTCACACTAAAAGAATGAAAGGGAAAAAAAAAGGAAAAGAAAAAGAAAAATTGAAACTTCAAAACCCCTCTTCTTCTCCCACTAACTGTTCACTTTCCCACAACCAACACAGAGAGACAAACCATGACGTTCAGTCAGTTTCACCATTTAAACATAATCTTTCATCACTTTGGGAGCGCAGTCTCTCCAGTGTCCCATGGAGACATTTGCCACCAAAAAAAGGGTCTGGTGGCTCCCAGTGTCACAAATCTGCAACCGCCCGGAATCTTGCAGATTGTGCCATCCCACCCATCAGCAGCCTTTCCCACGACTACCCATGGGCCCCTCAGCACATTTGGGGTAACGTTTAAGAATGCCTCCTCTAGTTTACAACAAAGATTCTCTTCTTCTATCTCTGAAATCGTCTCCATCCAAGAGACCTCCTTTTATCCCAGGAGCGGGGGACTCACTATTACAACATTCTCAATGAAATCTCAAGTACAACAGTCCACCATCCTTGACTAGAACCAGCATTCCCCCAAACAGCTTTTACAAAACAGGTCCATTTTCTCCATGGTTTACATCTAGAGAAGTCCAGAAATGTCCACTGCCTCAAATCCCTTCTTCCAATAATCACATCAGTTCTTTCACTGACTTTGCATCATGCTGTCGTTCTACGTTTCAAATCATTCTGTCCTTTTCTCTCTCTCAGGGAAAAAAGCTGGAGTTTTGAAAGCTTCATCTTGCTAGGAAAGAGTTAAATCTGCCCAGGTCTGCTCTCTTCCTCAGCTGGCTGCTGCGGCTTATCATTGTCAGTTTTTCAAGGCCGAGCTGGGGGGAGAGCCAAAAGTCGGAGTTCCGAGCGTCCGCGCAATCAGGAATCATTAAACAATACTTATAAATGCCACCTGCCCACCCTCTAGGTCTCAACAGGGTGGGCCCAGCCCGAACTGGGGCTGCTCCCAGGGACTCCCAGGGACCCCTGGACTCCCCTGACGCTGGCTGGCTCGGGGGCTAGGCTGGAAAAGTTCGCTGGATGTTGAGCTGCAGCCTGTCTTTCTGCTTTGCCGGCAATCGATGTGGGCAGGTGGGGAGGGCACGACCGGTCCCGGGCTGGCCCCCCGCAGCAGGGGCGGCAGGGCCGGCCGGGCCGCCAGGCCCGGGGGCCACACGGCAGACCGGGACCGGCCCTGTTACCTGTTCAGCTGCCCGGATGGAAAAGGGAGATTCCCCGGGAGTTTCCGATATTTAACCCCTGGAAGTTCACGTAGACGTACTCTGTAACTTCCTGAAAACTCACTTCCTGCTCAAACCACGACAAAAGGCAAGAAAATGAAGAGGTTTGTGTATTGGTAGACAGAGCTGTTGATTTTTTATTTTAGTTCCAGATTTTTTTTTTAACCATGTAAATGTTTAATGTCATCTTATTGATGAAATTTTGGCCCTCAAAGCCTGTCATCCTGCCAGAGTTTCTTGTTATGCAGATATGACTGTCCTTACCTTCAGCCGAAGGGACACAAGATGGGCATGCTCAGCAGCTGGCACAAGCAAGCTCTTAATTATTAGAGAAACTGAACATCTCACAGCACTCCTTGCCAGGCAGCCAGTACCAGGTGCTGCAATGACAGCTGGGGCAATGCTGGTTGGCATGCATCACATACCTTGCTGAAATTTCTTTGTAATATTGTGTTAAAAGGTGCTTTCTCATGCTCCGGTGTCATACAGTTATAACTTCCTTACATCTCATCCATCTGCCAATGCACTTGCCACTGTCTTTATTTTTCCTCTTTAGTCTGAGGGAGATTTCAGGTGAAATTGCATTGAGTATTCTCCACTGACAAGATGGACATGCAGGCATTTCCAGGGACCATCAGCAGAGTTAAACTATGCCAGTAACTTAAGTGACGGCTCTTATTTTTGTGAAGTCTGAAAGGTTTTTAAGCGTATGATTTTCCTCATTAAGTGCCCCTCTCAGGACTGAATTTCACACCTCATCACAGTCTGAAGCTGCATGAGAAGCCTGGCTGGGAGAGCCACTACTTCCCTGAGCTTTTTCTCAGTATGGGTAAGGCCAGCCAGATCTTCTTTACACAGATATCTGGTGGGTGCTCCTCAGAAAGACAGGGCTACCTTTTCAGAGGTGACCACAAGGGACCTTCGCATGCGAAGAGCAGATTTCACCTGAGATATTGCTACAGCGTTCATCTCAAGCTAAGCTTGCTTTGCAGAGAGACTTCCAGCCTGGCATGTCTGCAGCCAGACCACAGCTCCTTCCTCACAGCTGTGTGGGGGGAGGGAAGGACATGTGCACTGGGTGTGGGATACGGCATTATGTCAAGGATGGAGGCTGAGGGTTTGGGTCAGGTGTGGGAGCAGAGGAGGCAGACAGAGAAGCTTCCCCAGGGCATGAGAAAGGTGAGGGGAGGAGGAAAGCATGGCCTGCCTGGAGACTTATCCCAACAACTATTTCCATCCTAAACAGCCTGAGCTAGCTCTAGCAAAGAGGTTTTTGTCTGTGCACTGTGAGAAAACACATGTAAAGGCGCTGCTGGTTGCAGCTGCCTCATCAATGTTTTTATTTAAAGGATGTGGATTGACTGGATGCAGAGGAAATGTAAGGGGATGCTCACAAGGAAAAGGCTCTGCTCACTGTGTATGTTTATTTAGAAAATGTATGAAAATGGATTTCAATTATTGGTCAAAATGACCTTCCATCATATGAAGTAAGACAAATGGATTTTCACCAAATTTTTCTAAGTGGTCAGGTCCTGAGCTTCTCCTGAGGCATTTCTCCCTGGGGAATCTCCCAGGAAGAGTCTCCTCCCATCGGGGGCACTGTGGTCAGGCTGTTATCTCTTTTAGGAGGTCACCTTCCCTCAGTACCACGCAGGGCAGATTCCAGACTGGTTCGTTCCACACCTTTGTTTTGGGGGTGAACTGAGAGCTGCTAAAGCTGAGGGCTGGCACTGATCTTTGGCACCGTCTCACGCCAGTGTCACACAGATGAATGTGTGTGTGCTGCGGTGTCCTGCTCTGCCACCTACAAGGATGGGTGGATGAACATAAAAGCAGTGAGCAGTGACCTACGCCTGCGTCTGCTGACGTCAGCGGGGATCCTCGTGTTGACTTAGGGAGCAGATTTTCTGCAAATGCCACGTGTGTGTACTTTGCTGCCTTGTGTGAAATGGAGCGTGTGCCTGTAAGAGAGCTGCCCAGCAGCCTTCTGCCAGCTTACCTCAGCCCCATGCCAGCAGGAGCCTGCAGGAATGGCAAGCCTTGCTTATGGATTAGCCAGGTGGGACATAGCGTGGGGTGGGAAGCTGGGATCATTTTGACCTGATGAACCAGATCATCTGGGTGCATTTCAGCAGGGCATATCTGTGCAGCTTGCTGCTCAATCCCAAGGCAAGTGCCCGGAGCCATGCTCCAGTTTATCATGCAGTCTCTGACCTGGGTCAGACGTCTTCAGTGAACTAATGCCTCTCAGGCACACCCCTGCCTGATTTATGTGAATGTTGGACTGGGTGAGATCACTGAAGGAAGGTAGTGTTACAGCATCATCGTGTTTTCATTTGGTGGATCTGGTTTGCTTTATTCACCTGCCTTCTTCTGTCATTGTAATTACATTGTTTGTTTCGGAGGGGGTTGCTTTCCCAATCTTTGTCCTATCCCAGAAAATGGTACAGCTTTTACTTCTGTTCTGGTGGTTTCAGAACTGAACCTAAAGCACAGGACCAGATTCTTACTTTTTTTTTATCCAGGAAAGCTTTCTACTGAGCCTAAAGTCCTACTCTTAAAGGAGTGGCAGAGAAAGCAGGATCAAGCTCAGTTTTCCATTTCTACACATATTTGAAGAGCCAAAGCAGCCTATTTCTGCAGAAACAAATGGCTAAACTTCCCCTTGTCTTTAAAACGGTAAAGAATGAAAGTTTCAGTCAAATATATATAATTTGATGGTACAAGTCAGCAGTCAGTTGGTGTTGCATAAGTTAAGTGTCTCCATACATTTGAGAAACTCAACCCAGCCTGCCCTTTCCTGCCCAACTGGAGATCAGAGGCCTCAAGAACCTCCTCTGCAGCTGTACTTCAGCAGTGATCTTAAACAGCAAACTACTGGCTTTTGTCATTTGGGAAATATAAATAAGATTATTTGGGGCCTCTCCAGTTATCCTCTCTAGAGAATTTTCATACCAAAGATCTTCCTTAAAGCAGCTAATTCCTATATGTGGAAGCTTAAATAAAAGCTCTGCCTATTTATAGCTATGTTAAGTTTTCCATTTACTTCCATCTTGGTCTTGTGTGTAAGCCTCTGCCATGCCTGCCATTTCTGAGCAGTGAGCACCCTGGGAATTCCTGTGACTGTACCCTGGAAGAGGAATGTTAGCACTCTCTCACCACCTTGGGTATAAAACTGACAGCACATATGAAAAAAAAAAAAAGCTGCATAGAGGAAGTCACTGAAGAGCAGGTGGGGTCTCTGAGCAAGTATGAAATAAACATGGTTTTCTTCATTTCAGTGTCTCTGGTTATAGTAAGGTACTGTGTAATAGAGATGATGAATTGATTGATAAATGTTTATTTATAAAATCATATGCCTGAAAAAAGTTACCTGGCACTGGACAAGGCATGAAGTGAGAAGCTCTTTCATATGGAGAGTAGATGCAAGTGGCTTTAGGACTTCTGTGTAATGCATGAGCATTTTGTGAGAGAAGAAAAGGGAGAAAAGTAAGAGATTCTTGACCCACTAATCATGCTTGTTCTTGGTATTTCAGCTACAGTCACGTTTTGTCGTATAATCACTTACAGAGATTTTATGGCTTAGCCAAGGACAAGGTGACCCTCCAGAAAATGTTCCCGGTCACTCAGATGTTGCCTGTGGTGTTTAGGCAAGCCAGCTCTAGCACAGGAAGTATGCTCAGGTCCCTGCCCCAAGAGGTGTCCAGGAATGGAGAGCTGCAGAGTTCTGAGTTTGGTTCTAACATCAACTGAATTTCCAAAGGCCTTGAATTTCAATCAGGAATAGCAATAACAGAGCTCTTAATGATGGGGAAACAAACAAGGCTGGTTTACCAAGGGCTTCAAGCCTACTTGTAGAAATTACATCATTGGTTTAGACAGAGTGCTGGAACCTGCCAATGTCTTGATAACTGATTAACATCAAAGAGAGATAGGAGGAGGTATCTTCAGTTTCTGCTGTATCTGAAACTGCCACCCCTATGCCAGAGGCTTTGAATTTTTAATTTGCTGCCCTATCAACACCCAGAAGGGTGGGACTGGGAAAGGTTTTCCTCAAATAGATCATCAGCAGATATGACTGAGCTTGTTCTTGGAGGAGCCCTGCAAGGCAGACTAAAGAAGGGGATAATTACTCCACAAGTCAAATGTGTGATATATATCACCACTTTCCAAAGGAAAGGCTTTCAGAAGTATGTGTAGAAGAAATGGCGGGAATTAAACAAAAGAGACTTTACAAATCTGGACCCAAGCCTGGAGGAGAGGAGGTCCGTTACTCCCTCCCACTGAGCTAACATTGCCCAGTTGCATTTTTCTATATTCCCCTCCGTCAAAATCCATCAACTGGCCCCTCTCTATCTTGTTCTCAGCCCAGTCAAATGAACTCATGGTTTTCCTAGTTTGAATCTCATTACATATTCTTGCTTCCCTTCAATTCAGTCCACACTTGTTCAGCCCATATCCACACAGTCCAGTGGTACAAGTCACAAGTAACCCTAATCACTTAGTTGTATTCTGGTCCAGTCAAAACCGAGTAAAAGTATTTAGAAAATGCATCAGTGTAGCTGTTTGTCTCAGAAAAAAATGTGTTGGAATGGTAAGGCTTTGAGGGGGAAATATTAGAATATCTACATAATTTTCAACAAAAATCTGAAATTCTTAAAGGCAGCACATGAGTGTGTGGTGAAACATTAGGACTCGTTTTCTGGCCTATTATAATTTTGTTCAGTCATCTCTAGTGCAGGGTACTGGGCAACTGAGAATAAACTGGCTAAGGAGCAAGCTGAGAAACAAATGTCTATGGCTAATACCTAACTAAGAACTTGCTTATATAGACAAACATATAATTATTTACTAGCAGGTCATTTAAGGATACAACAACAAAGAATTTTGTTAAGAAGAAAGATTAATTTGGGATTATGAAAAATGTCTGCATTACCATAAATCAATCAGGACTTTGTCTACACACTTACTTGATTTAGGCTGAGATTCATAGAGCTGATAGCTAACATTTATTCATTACTGTTTTTCTTACAGGAAATCTGAAATAGGAAAATTTAAGAAGGCTATTAGGGACAATAAGTGAATACAGTTGATATTTTACTTTTAAAAAAAAAAAAAGGATTGAGAAAGGAAGTAATTTCGCTTCCTGGAATATCACGAATGGTGATACAGAACATGACAATTTCAATTATGGGGATAAATTACAAGAAAAACTGCCACAAGTCAAAACAACATCAGATTAATTACTAACCTGAGATCAAATAGTGACAATGTCTCTTTGCCACTAGAGGGAAACGTACAGATCAATTTATAGACTCTTTATTGGGAAAGTTTTCATTTTACACTGTAAACAAGGTGGGTCAAAGCCTTGACTGGATGATTTCTTTTTCATATGGTTATATGTTTTCAAGCAGAGAATTTTATTTAGAAATGAGAGATGGAGAGATCATGACATCTAAATCCTTTCCATGATTCATTGCTATTGCTGCTTGGAAATTAATTTCACAGAATGACAGAATGGGTCAGGTTGGAAGAGACCACAGTGGGTCATCTGGTCCAACCTCCCTGCTCAACCAGGGTCATCCCAGAGCACATGGCACAGGATTGTGTCCGGATGGTTCTTGAGTATCTCCAGTGAACTCCACAGCCTCTCTGGCTAATCTGTTCCAGTGCTTGGTCTCCCACACAGTAAAGAAATTCTTCCTCATATTCAGGCAGAACTTCCAGCACTTCAGTTTCTGCCCTTTGCCTTTTGTCCTATTGCTTGGCACCACCAATAAAACCCTGGCTCCCTCCTCTTAGCACCCTCCCTTTATATATTTCTAGGCTGTATTTGCTCCACTACAACTGACAGCCTTTGAACTTTATCTTACTTTTGCCACATTGAACTCACTTTCCTTTTCAAAATACAGAGTACTCTCCTTGGGACAGTGAGAAGGGTACACTGGCCTAGTCTCAGCTCAATATGCAGGGTTGCAGGATGTCTCTGCTCTTTTTCTGCTCCAGTATCCAGTAGCCACTGGTTGGTTCACTCAAGTAACCCCTCTATGACTTATTTAAGCATATAAATCCCCATGAAATATAACCAAGGAGAGTGTTTAAATAAAACACCACTACCCCTGCAGATTATTTCCGTCGGAGTAGATTGACACATTGAGCAAATTCATTTAAAACATGTACTTCCAAGATAAGCATATAAATACAGCTGCTTTTGGTGATCCTGGACATACAGCACCTTTCACTGACAGATTTTTTTACCAGCTCACCAAGGGCCCCAGGGAGCAAAAGGTCAGCATCCTCTTCCTTGTTCACTTCCCCCACCCTGCTCTCCCCCAGGCTGCTGGGCTCCACACTTCACCCAGGCAGACACACTCCAGCTTCTGGAAACCCCCCCATGTCACAAGGAATTCCTGCTCTGCACAGGAATAGGTGCAGTGTCATCAGAGATATGGCCTCTTAATTGATTGGCAAGCTTGCTTGATGAACTTGAGTTAGAAAGGTGTGCCGGCAATACCTTACCGGCAATACCTACCAGCTCTTATTTCTCCATCTTGCTCAACTAAAATAAGACCAACCATATAGCATAAAGAAAGTTGATTTTTAAAGTTGAAATTATTTTAAAGTCATGACTATTCAGTAGGACCTGTTTTGAGAGTAATAGTTTTGGGATGCTTGAGGGGTTTATTTTATTTCACACAGAAAATTAAGCCCATTTACTCTAGGTTCTTTACCTTATGGCACCTGTGCTGGTTTTGGCTGGGGTAGAGTTAATTTTCTTCACAGTAGCTGGTATGGGGCTGTGTTTTGGATTTGTGCTGAGAAGTGCTGATAACAGAGGGATGTTTTTGTTATTGCTGAGCAGTGTTTGGACATCATCAAGGCCTTTTCTGCTCCTCACACTGACCCCAGCAAGGAGGCTGGGGGGGCACGAGGAGCTGTGAGGGGACACAGCTGGGACAGCTGACCCCGACTCACCAACAGGACCCTCCTTACCAGAAAGCCTCCAT
>VYZR01057033.1:17392-28415 GCA_013400675.1 Oxylabes madagascariensis
GAAGGAAGGAAGGAAGGAAGGAAGGAAGGAAGGAAGACAAGAAGGGGAGGGGAAGAGGAAAAAAGCAGGGGGTGGAAATGGGGAAAAGTAGAAGAAGGAAAGGAAGGAAGGGGAAGACGTGACACAAGGGAGAAAAAGGAAGGGAGGAAATGGGAAGAAAAGGAGGAAAGGGAGGAAAAGAAGGAAAAGGAGGAAAGGGAGGAAAGGGAATAGAGGGAGGAAAAGGAGGGAAGGATGGGCTCTGTTAAAGCAAGATTGAAAGCATCAAATGCTTTAAATGGTGTGCGACATAAGGACTCTCCACTATTTTAAAAGCTTTAACACTGAGGCTTCTTTTACCAGATGCATTGTGATAATATAGTATATAATATAATGTACTGGATGTACATGGTGATAATACAGCCCTTATTTAGGTCAATGTTCATCTCACAAATTGTTCTGCTCAAAGGAAGGTGGCAGAACTGCAAAACAACTGCAGTAACACTAGTGGCAGGAATCTTGCTTCGAGAGACCACCACTAGCATCTAGCATTTTAAAGGAAAAACATATTTGCTCTGTTCTTTATGAGCAAGTCTTGGCTTCTCCCTCTACGTGACAGAGTCCCTTGGGGCAAAGCATGTGCACAAAGAAGTTAAAACCACCATTAGCTGAAATCAATATTTACAACCAAACTCTGGAAAAATTTAAAGGAGAAGATACATGCAGAAAACGCCATTCTGGGTTCATACAGTCATTATCAACACAGATCTGATAGCACTCACTCTCCGTCACTACCAATTTTTTGTGGGTTGCACACTTAAATACACTTCGGTGTGATATTTGATTAATTACAAAGTCGCTAATAATATAAGAATGGTCTGCTTAGAATTGCATTTGCATCATTTTTCAGGCAAAGGGATAAAAAATAACAGAAAATTCTTAGTCTATGAGGAAGTCTGCCCCAAATTTCATTCATCTTCAAAAGGTTACCAATACTAAGTCAGGTGAGTAGTCCGTCTTCTACAAATCCCTTCACAAACACAGCCCCATTCCCAGAGCTGTGGCAGTCACTGTTCTTCATGTCCATGGTTCCTACACAAAGAGAATTATCGTGGGTGTACAAAAGAAAAAGAGTGAGTCTTCTGATCAGCTTCACAAGTTAAGATGGTTCACCATGCCTATTGCTATGAAACAAAAAAACAAAAAAAAAACAAAACAAAAAAAAAACACCGCAAAAAAAAAAGGAAGGAAAAAAAAACAAACCTAAACCTATTTCAAGGAAAAAACCCAAGCATTATGCACTGGAGAAGAGCTCCAGGAAGCCTGCAAAGGGCAGAAAAGGCAACTGCAACTGTGGCAAGAGATTAAGCCCATGAAGCAGAGGGTGTCAGTGAAGAACTCCCAGTAACATCTGGCAAATAACCTAATCTTTTGGGACTTTCCAACACTGGCAGATAAGTGCGTTGTCCATCCCTTCAAAGGCTGACCTCATTTCTATCCTTGGGTTAATGGCATGCAAAGCTCTCTGCTACACTTACTTGTTCACTCTTCCCTCTGCCCCAAACAGTTAATATTAAACACCAAACAACTTTGCCTATTGTTGTTGTTTGCATACAATTTAATTAAGAGTTTATCCTCCAGGAATAATATTGACTGAAGGTTTTGTAGGGTTGTTTTGGTTTTTAAGTGTATGTAACTGCAGTATGCTAATTGCTTTGGTTTACGATACACAAATAGATAAAAGAATTCACCAAACTTGCATGCAAATAAACACTTGGATTTCCAAAGGGAAGGAAGGAAAAAAAAAAGAAAGCATAAAAGATATCCTGGGGGAAACAACAACACAAGGCTGCTTAGCTGACTTTCATACCAGAAGCAGTTAGGGGCTTTAACACAAGCTTTGAAAATTCTGCCAGCCCAAATTTTCCTTCCATATTTTATTATATAAAATAATCCCTAAACTAGAACTCTGCAAACAAACTTAAACATTTTATGGATAAAACTCTGCAATTCTGTATGTTTAAAATAATTTTAAACTAAGACCAATCTCAATTTTTTACTTTTTTTTTGCTTTATAGTTAACATACATGACCACTTAAGATTTTCGTTACACAGAAAAATGAGGCTATTAATAAATCAGCTACAAGCCATTAATTATTAACTTTCACCAGTTTTTAATTGCCATTTTTAAAGAGGTTTTTTTTTTTTAGTTGGGAAACTTCTCTCTCTGCAAAATGACCAAAAAAAAAAAAAAATCCTGAATCAAACCTTTAATGTTCACTGTTTCTAGCTATAAGATAAAATCCTCTGGGGTAACAAATGTCTTCTGAGAACACAGGCAGCCCACAGATCCCCTCAGGCAGTACTCAGCACTAGAGAGTTTTAGACACTAGAAACTGAAAACAAGGCTGTTCCTTTCAGCCCTGACAAACCAAGGGCAGGCCGATCTGCAACACTTTCAACTTTGTACATGTGAAGGTATCCACATCTCAAATCCACAGACTTTATCTTCAGACACGTTTCTCACCAGTCATACAACTGGTTTTACTAACAGCAGTGTAACAGTCTATTTTGGATAAGTTTCATTTGGATTTAGGCTTATCCATATGTTTTTAGGAAATCAAAGATGGAATCATCTCACTGTTAAAATACCTTCATAAAAATAAGAGGGTCTGAGTTCTGAGATTGGGTTTAAAAGCTGCTTCCAAATCATCCACTGCATTGAGTACAGCACAATGTATTTAGACTTTGAAAGGGAAGTACACAAATAAAGCAGTAAGCAAGGATTGGCTTGAACTAATAACCCAGAAAAAATAATACACTCAAAGAAGCTGCAGACATTAAAACAAGAGTTTATATATTCACAGAATCATAGAATATTTTGAGTCAAAAAGTACATCTAAAGGTCATCTAGTCCAATCCCCTGCAATAAAGTGAGGACATCTTCTACTAGATCAGAGCCCCTCCAGCCTTGACCTTGAATGCCCCATGGATGGGGCATTCACCACCTCTCTGGGCAACCTATCCCAGTATTTAATCATTCTCATTGTAAAAAAATTCTTCCTTATATCTACTCTAGATTGATCCTTCTTTAGTTTAAAACCATTAATCTTTGTCCTATTGCAACAGCCCCTGCTAAAAAGGTTGTCTCCATAAGTTGTGCCCCACTTACACCTTACAACCACCTCTTTATGGAGGTTGTTTGTGAGACTGGCATCTTCCAGCTTATTGAAAGAGTTAAAACTATTAACTAGATGATTCACAATAGTTAATGAAAGCCTTTTGGGACAGGCAGGGCAGGTGTTTTAGACTCAGTCTTCTCGAGTACTGGAAGTGCCACCAGCAGTCACAGGACATGGTCCCATGCAGGTATCACCAACAAACAGTGCCGTGCTGCAGGCACAGCTGCTCCCTGGGCTCTGAAATCAGTCACTACCACGGCCCAGCACCAAAAACACCAGGAGCAACAAACAGTGCCCTGGGCTGGCAGGCTGAGCAGAGAAGCCCCTCTTTCCCTGTCATGACACAGGCTGGTGGCAAGGGTCCCCCACAACACCTCCTTCCAGCCAGCACTGGAGAGAAGGCTGAGGACCATCTGCCCCAGCATTTCAGGTACCTGACTTGCAAAGGGAACAGAATAGCCCACAAACTGTTTGGCAGACACCCAAAACAAAACAAAAAGCCCAAACCATTTTTTGCTGCTCCCCACGCCCTCCTGCAGACCCCCCCAGCTAGGCTCTGGCTGCCTGCTCTGTCCTGGATGTGTCCACAACCCTCGGGTCAAGCTTCTCAACCATTAAAGGTCTGGACCCAGGAGAGGGGCTAACTTTGATGGGAAGCCAACACAGGTCTTCAAAGGCTTTTCTGCAAATATATGCTTTCTTTTGAGCACAAAAGTGGTGATGCCTCTCCTCAGGCTAGAATGCTCCAGAAGTACTCCTGAGGGTTGGAGGTGCTCTTCCAGTCCCCAGCACTAACAATGCCCTGCAAATACATTTGCTGCATGGGAGATAAACAAGTCTGCCTCTCTCTCCATACCCAGAAGGGCAGCTCAAACATCAGCATCTCAGAGGAGCTCCAGGATAGGCAGAGACATGCCTACGCCCATGGCTGGGGCTGTCCTGTTCCCTGGCTGGGGAGGTGGGATGGATCCTATCCTGACACCCCCACGAGCTCCCTGAGGTTCTTGTCCCCAGGGAGACTCCTATGGTGCCTGACATCGAGCTTTTCTGGCAGTCTCCACTGAGCAGAAGCACAGCCCAAGGCACTTGTGGGGATGCTGCCCAGCTACTGGTCCCTTGGGAGCTCTCCACGGCTCTACAACAAACCCAGACAGGTTATACACAGCCTGTGTACTTCTGCCTAGTCAGACCTCAAGCCCTAACTCAAGGAATGAGAGATTTGGGATGCAGAAGGGACATTAATGCAGCTATTGCTCCACTGCCACTTGACAAGAAAGGGACATTTGACGTGGGCTGCCACTGTGTCCTCAACTAATACAGTGATTGCAAAGCAAAATGCAACCAGTGGTTGGGCAGGGGGATGAGTCTGCCTTCCAGAATCAGCTGAACCAGCACCCATCATTAGACAAACGTCCATGCAAACTATGGGTGACCCTCCCTGGAGCGGAGAGAGAGTTCTGCACTCCAGGAGCGATTGTACTTGTCTGTGTGCACAGACATGCAAGTCTGTGGGTCAGGTGAGAGTGTGCAAAGGGACCTTTCCTTTTCTCCTACAGGGATGCAAGTACCCCTCAGCAATATAAGTCTCCAGAACCCTTCTCAGAAGACTGCTGTATCACATTTAAAAAATCAGCCTTTCTGGCCCATGGATTATTGCCTCAGTGAAGGAGGCAGTACATCAAAATGAAGCAATTCCTAATCAGTGACTAGCCACACATTTCTGGCAGGGACCAATCCATAACTACAAACAAGGAGCTTAAAAACTAGCACATATGAAAAAATTACTACTTTTCCTAACAAGAAGGAGGCAATGTGAGGGGTAATTCTCTGTAGGCTGTACATTCACAATCTGTGAACTACTCGCAGCAACTTATAACATACTGTAAGTGTAAAGCGGTGAAATTCAAACATCTCTAAAAACCACAGATTTGTAACTTGTGCTTATGTAAATACACAGCTTTCAAGCCTCAGCCATCCTGGCCGTAGCTCTTCTGGGAAAAACGAAAAAATCTTGGCTAAGATTTTCAAGAGCAAGCGGTGATACCGAGCGCCTCCAGTTTTTACGTGTCCAATCAAAAATACTTTAAAAGGCTTCATTTGCAACTCCTGCTGCACACACCCTCTTCCAATTATATCCCTTTGGGGAATATTTATCTTTGAGAGTAAGCAAATAAGGAAAAGTCAGACACATACACACTATTTTGTTCATTCTTCTCTCAATAGTCTCTCTAACACTATGCCAAAATTATAGACAAGAGGCTAAAGAACACACTTTTAAAGACTGATTTTAATTCTTTTTAACATAGTTGAAAGCTGCTTACAATCACAACTAACTGCAAGGAGCTTTAATTTATTTTACCTGTAGTTTCATCTAGAAGATTCTAGCTTACATGCTCTATCCCAAGTCATGCAAAGTTGGTGGCAAAGTCAGGAAATAAATACATATATATTTATAGTTACAATGTACTGATTAACTACAAGATCATTATTTTGGGAATGGACTGCATAGACTGATCTGGCTTTTTGCATTTTTAATTAATATAATTTATCTCATTTTGAACTAGGGTGCAGAGAGTTATGACTAACGAATACTTTGTATGAGAACTTAAAATAGAATTTTAAAAAAACTTTACAAGCTATTTTAACATATAATTGCCTCATTTTCTAAAAAGAGAATTTAATATATAAGTTGTTTTGAAGGTCTAGCAAGTATATGAATATATAATTCCTTTTCCCTTCCTTGCAAGAACAGAAAATCACTGAGATTTGTACCAGGACAGTGAAAAACACAGCCTTATTTTGAAAGTAATCCAAATAAAAGCATTCAGATTCCCTAACAATATAGATACAATTACGTTACACACACAAAAAAACCCCAAAGAGCATAGAGAATCACTAAGCCTACTGCCATCTACGTGCCTGTCAAGCAAACATGCTAGGGATGTCTTCTACCAACTGCCCAGATCTAGGTACACTTCACAGTACCTATGCTATAGAGGCAACATAATCAGAAAATAAAGGCATAACTAAGCTGGCACGGTCCCAGTGAAGGCAGATTTCACAGGGCAGTAATATCAGTGACTGCCTCCAATAAAGGGATTACAAATGCAGGCTTCAGTATCTGGAAAGGCAGCGCACGATTTGAAAGATACTTTGATCCTAAGCACTTGACAGATCCTCTCGTTATATCATCTGCCTCCAATCAGCCACCTGAGGAGTCAGGATTTTTCTCTGAAAGCCATATTACTTCAGGATACTCCTTTCCAACTACATGCTAATGATACGAAGGCCATTAAGTCTATGTACTCTAGTTGTCATAATCTTGTGTGACAAAGTATCCAATATTTTTATAGGTAAGGCTAAGTTTTCTTCACAGAGAGAGCTATTTTTTTCTATGGACAGCTAGGGATATTGACTAATGCTTTTGCATTTATCAATGCCACAAATGGCTTTTTGAATATTAATTCTGCTAGATTTTCTTTCAAGACAGTAAGTGGCAATTATAAATAGGTGCTATTATCTTCTCATGTGTCAAAACAGGCAAAAAATGTTTAAGACACATTTTGGTTCGATCATCCAAGTAATACGATTCTTAGCATAATTCTTCAGGATAAAAAATACTTGAGGAACATCAAGAACAAACAGGATTGTCATGAATCACCTTCCAAGCACTACCATCCATTTCTAGCAGACTCATACACTACACTTTCTCAAGCACTGCCTTGGTCTGAAATGGAGAAGCCTCTGATCTTGGATCATTCAGTTTGCATTTATGTACATAACAGTTTATTTTATGCCGTTTTGTATTACATCATAGCATCCATTTGCCTGTAGTACACAGTGCGTTATGAAATTTTTGTTGTTATAGCATTTTAAAAAAAAAGAAGGTCTATCTCCAAGGCACTTTGATACTACACTAATACCTCTCATGTTTTCTTGGCTGGACTGTAGACTTAAAAAGCTATCTCCTTTATGTAGGCAATGGTAAGGAAAGAAGCAGCAAAATATCTCTACTCATGTAAGAACATCTGGCCTAACTAACAAATCTAAAAAACAAGGGTGTCTTCTGGTATCACGTCACAAATAACAAAAAGCATATGTGGAGATACAGGCTGCATCTTCTACTTGAAGTTAACCTGAAAAAATTCCACTGAGTGTTACCTGAGCTCTAACAAATATAAAAGAACAAAGATCAATGCATTGAAAGCTTATTTCCTTCCAATTGTTTGTGAGATGCATTCACAGGTTTTCTTGCTTCCAGCACTAATACTTAGTTCTTTAAGTAGACTCTACATTTTTCTTTATAGATTTCAATCTTAGGTACAAGGACTGAAATGAATTGCTTTGGCAAGTAAGTGTCAGAGCAAAGAAAAAGAAACCTGACATTTTGGTCCCTAACACTAACAAGAAACTAAAGGAAAGTAGTTGATTTTTTTAAAGAAAGTACTTGCTGTCTTCTTTTCTTAATGTGTTTCTCTGGCAATCTCATACCCATTCTCATATTTTCCGACTGAAAAAGAAAAGTGAAAAGAAACTGAAACCACAGTGAAATAAATATTTGGGGGAAGGTGTTTGTGTCACAGAGTTCAGAGGGGAATTCTGGAATTTTTTGGGTTTCATGCTCAGTGCTGTTTTTAGGGAATTTTATAGTTCCAGGTGAGCTCTTCAGTTCACACACATAATGTGACTGACAATGAAATCCATTCTGCAGGAGTTGAGAGAACAACATTAGTGAGGCATCAAAACTTCCAAACAGAGAACATGGGACCCAAACAGTCCAACCTCATTTCAAGAGAGGTCAAGTTCATTTCACTGCTGAATATGACTCCATATTTGGGAAGCAGGGAGGATAAAGCAAAGAAAATAAGACTACATATATGCTGGGAAAGATCCCTTCATGCCTTCTCACAAAGCATATATAGCTTGTGCTTTTTGATGGAAGGCTATAATCGCGTGATAAATCACATTTGGTAAAACAATTATTTCTAATTTAAATCAAATCCCTTTTGAAGGCTTTACCAGAGCAGTTCTGCCTGCAGATCTACCATAACAGAGTCTGGGTAGCAAGACTAGTTCAGGCACTTAGGAATAGAGCACAAACGTGCAAATGCACATCCACCATGGACTGATTTTACAGTAACTTTTAAAGCAGCGTGGCTACAATATTGCTGGGCTACACATTTTGGTGTGTGAAAATCCCTTTGGTGTTTTCCAGTTAATAAGGATGAAAGCAGGGGGAAAAAAAAAAGAACAGAACACGGGAAAAAATTATAGGGCTGCATAGGCAGCCTCGGAGGAACATGGATTGAACAACCTTTGAAGTACTCAATTCTAAAATGAGATCATATGAGAATTTTTTCAAGCAATAAAAGTGAAGCCTCAGAAACAAGTGTAAGTTACAGCCTGAAGTGCTTTATCACAGCTCCATGAACCCTCTTCCATAAACCCCAGTTCTTTTAAAAGTTCATTTACTTCAAGGAAAAATTGAACTGACTGTAGGGGAATGAAAGGGCAGGAGGGATCTATAGTTTCCCAGAGGTGTGTTGATAAATAAAGCATGTATATCTCATGACATCAAGAATTCATTAGTGGAGAAGAGCTGTCTCCTGCCAGTCTGCAAGGAGGCATTTTCCATTTGGGGATAAAAACAAATACCAGTGCTTCTTAAACAAAACTCCTGCCCTCTGGAGAGCAAAACCTTCAACTTATTAACATGCCTATAGGTATGTAAAATCTACTGTGGCCTCAAAAACTTATGCCTGGACTAATGCTGTGCCACACAAAATACCCAAAGCTGATTCTGAGGGAATGTGGCTGTTTACACAGTACAGCACAGAGATGGGCAGAGACAACCAGCTCACATCGTGGAAGTAATATCAGCACCACAGTGCTCTTGAGCTAATCAGCCACATCATTCAGTGGAGCCAAGCACAATATTCAGCTGATGGGGGTATGCCCTATCCCATCTGAGAGGTTTCTGGTTTGTATGACACTCACATAATCATCTTGGCTTTAAGCATCCTCAGCATCTCCATCTCAGTCAGTCATTCCAGACCTCCTCCACAGTCAACAGAGAGAAACAGGCACATGAACACTATCCACTTGATATAGACATAAAGAAGAGAGGAATCGTGAGCTAGAATTGCCAATTTCTCACTACCAGCTTTGAAAGAAGACTGTAGGATTAACTCAGGCACCATGTAGATGCCTGTCAGAAAAACCAGCTCTTCCACATCCAGTGTTGCCACAGATGTCTGAGCTAGAATAATGCTGGCTGCCTATCTGAAGAGCGCTACTTATATTATAAAGCACTGATAAAGGAGAAAGTCATAGGTTTGGAAACTGTTCAAGACAGGTCACTTTTTGCAGCAGCTGGATTGAGTTTTGCTGTCATTAGAGCAGAAGGCTGACTCCAATTTCCTCACTTCATTCTAGTAACTCCACCTGGCCATGGGCCTGGCTGGAATCAGCAAGAGGAAATACCCTACACCATCCCATGTGAAAGGAATGCCCCACCCTATCATGGTGACCTCCCTAACGACACCAGAACCTTCCAGCTGAGTACCTGCAGACCTTCCTCAGGTGGCAAACCACCATGATGCAGGACCCCAAGCAAGGTGTGGCATCTCATGCTATGGGGCCAATCCAGCACAAAGAGTATCTAAGACACTGAAAACAAGTCATGTTTTCTCATCCTTCTTTCCCCAAAGTACATCTGCATTCAGGTAACAACTGTGCAAGGTATCACTTTGAGATATCAATTGAGCATGTATGCTATTGCACACAGAAGCTACTTTTAAATAGATTTAAATTATAATCATATCAATATAGCCTGTGCTGGGAACTGTAACAAATTCAAAACTTAATTTCTGTTTCCAGGTTTGGCTGCCACCAAGTTCTTCTTTAAGACCCAAATTTTGTATCCTATACAGGCAGCTATTTGCTAAGTAGTTTTAAAGTAACCCACAGAAACCTTGGGAAGAAATATAGCTAGGCAGCAGGAGGAGAGAAATTTTTCAGCTCAGATACTTGCTCTGAGCCATTTAGAGATCTTTTCGGATTTTATAAATGAGAGAAGGAGCACAGATTTAAAAATTATACAAATGCTGAACCATTTGTTTTGGGAGATCTAGCAAAGTGAAGCCTTTAAATTCAATTCTTCAAGTGACAAAAGATTCCGTCCGGGGCAGTGGTTACAGTAGGTTGACCTCATCCTCTAAGGCAACTTTCCCTCTCTGTTCCTAAGCCCTGTAACACCCTGCAAGCCCCAAGGGCACCCCTGCAGCAATCTTTGGAGAAAGCAAGACAGAGAGAGAAAGTTGTCCTTGGATTTATTTAGCGAGAAAGAGGCCAAATCTGGGACAGGGAAAAAGGTTTGCATAGAGACCGAGCTCTTGTGGATTTGTACAATCATCCATGCACATGGAATATATTGAACCTTGAACCTAAACTAAGGTCAAGCAAGTTTAAGGCTTGATACAGATGTTTCACAGAACTCTGGTAAATGAAGGTGAATGTTATTGTTAAAGCAAGAGAAAAAACAAGCCATAAAAACGGTTGGTCGCTTGTTTATTTTTCTTTTCAGTCCATTGTCGAGTTTACTTTGTCCCCCTTAAGCCCAGCACTGGTATTTCCTGCATCTGGGTGATGACAGCAATCTCTTATACACCACATAAAACAGATTTAGAAGTTTGAAAGCCACTCCTGGCCTGGTTTCTCCCCGGAAATATATCACTCCAGCATAAGGGAATATTTGCATTTTCCTCATTTGTCTTCAATTTCAAAACACACTGATTGTCTTCTGGTGCAAAAAAAAGACTAAACCAAACCAACCAGCCAAAAAAAAACCAAAACACACACAC
>VYZR01057033.1:28511-40765 GCA_013400675.1 Oxylabes madagascariensis
AAAAAAAAAAAACCTAAATTCACTATTAGTACTATACCAACACTTTCATAACCAGTGAGGGAGCTTTTGAGACAACAGTACCTTTTTTTTTTTTTCATTAAAAAAATAAGTTACAGAACAATCCAAAGTGAAGTCCCTCAAGGAAAATTAACATAATGACTTCTTAAAAAGATACTATGATCACTTGTTTTTAGCCAATTACTTGTTCTCCTTTGGCATGAATGTGTTTGAAACTATGCTCAGAAAAGGGGCAAAGACCTTTCAAGTTTGAAGTTATGGTGAAGTGTGGGCCAATATGGAAGAAATCCCCATTCCAATCAAGGCCTGACTAACAGTGATGTTATTGGCTCTGAATCTAGAATGCGTCTCGAGATGTGGCAAAGGCAGGATAAATGAAAGTTTTAAAATAATTTGGAATAGTTAAAACATTGTAGGAGATTCACGGTAAAATGCTGTAATAATAATAAAAACAACAACAACAACAACTTTTCAGTTTTAAAGAGCTTAGCGTAAATAAACTTTGTGCTGGTTTTGGCTGGGGTAGAGTTAATTTTATTCATATTAGCTGGAATCAGGCTATGCTTTGGATTTGATCTGGAAAAAGTGTTGATAATACAGGGATATTTTAGTTATTGCTGAGCAGTGCTGACACAGTCAAGACTTTTTCTGCCCCTCACACCACCCCTCCAACGAGGGGGTGCACAAGAAGTTGGGAGGCGACACAACCAGGACAGCTAATCCCAACTGACCCAAGGGCTATTCCACCCCAAATGATGCCAGGCTCAGTGTATAAAGCTCAGGGAAGAAGAAGGAAGGGGGGAGCATTCCGAGTGATGATGTTTGTCTTGCCAAGTCACCATTATAATTGACGGGGCCCTGCTCTCCTGAAGACGGCTGAACATCTGCCTGCTCATAGGAAGTGGTGACTGAGTTCCCTGGTTTGCTTTCTTTGTGTGTGCAGCTTTTTCTTTTCCTATTAAACGATCTTTATCCCAATTCATGAGAGTTTTTTTTACTTTTACCCTCCCAGTTCTTGTCCCTGTTGATGGGCTGCAAGGAGCTGCATGAGGCCAGCTGCCACCTTTTAGCATTACCACAAACTTTTAACATTAGAAGGTGCAGAGGTGGTATTTTCTCTGCTCTGCTGACAGGATACATGAGCAAAGGGACATCAGGAGAGAGAAAACATCAGTATCAGAACAAATTAAAACAAGAGATGATGGGCCATAAAGTATTGTGTTCAGAACAGATTAAGAACGAGACAGGCTTGAAAGTTAAAAATTTAAGGAAGCACAAATTTGCAGGAAAGAAGTTTGGTGTTACCAAGCTAACTGCTAGAGTGAGACAGTTGCAGGATTACCACACCTGATTCTGCAATTCAGATTTAAAATCTGATTAATTTCTTTGTTTTCTCCATGTTCCCACTGAAGTCCCAGGAATGCTGGTTCCAGTTCCCCAGTGGTTTGCACCTTGAGTCATCATCAGTGCCCTGATTCGTCAAAGCTCTCAACTGCATTCTTAAGTTTCAGCACACACCAGCACTCTCAACTCTCAATTATCTATGGGTAGTTTTCCAGATTCAGTGGATTAACTGTGCTCCCGACAGAGAAAAGCAGTACCTGGTGTTACATGGAGCCTGTGAGGCTCTGGTGTCAGGCTGCTCTCCTGCTCAATCTATTATCATGAGGCAAATGCAGACTAGTTTGTGTTGTATCAAATTTACCCACATAGGACTCAGAGTGCCGGGAAACACATTCCAGTGACACCTGAGTAGCTCTGTCACACGCAGGTCTGCACCAGCGTGGTTCACCGCGGGTCAGGCAGACCTGGACTGCCCTGCCCTAAATCCCTGCAGCATCCCTGCACCAGGCCATCCCGCTGTACCCATTGTGTCGGGTACCCCCCCGCAGATATAGACCAGAGGATGAAGAGCAGCTGGTGCCCACTGACTTCACTAACACTACCCACAAGTTCAGAAAGTTAGAGAGGCATTCTGTAGCATTTTGCACTGACAAAAGTAGCAGGCTAGCTTATAGTTTTTAAAAGTTTCACTTTCGGAACAGAATCCTCCTGCACCGATAATCAGTGCCCAGCATACCAAAAACATGACAGCAACCAGCCTAGTGGGATAGCCAGAAAGTTAAAAAAAAAGACCCACATAGCTTTTAGAAACAGAAAGTACTGGCAACATGAAGGGATTGAGACTACAAAAAAAGTTAAGATTCCACATTCCACAGACTTAGGAGAAGGACCTGAATTCATACAATTTTTAAAAGCTCTACTACGTTGTCCCATCACTCCCCCAGTCTAACAGTGAATAGTATAGGGAACAAATAGACAAAAAAGCGAGTAAGAAGATTATGTTTAAAATACTGGAAATATTGTGGGGGAAAAAAAATCCGTTACAGTAAGTTAAAAAAAAAAAAAAAAAAAAATTTTTTTTCTGTGACCTCAAATAAAAAGAAAAAGAATTCAGCCTGATGCCATGAGACACGAAGAAATAGATGCTTGCATTAGAGAATGAAGAATGCAGCCACCCACTTCAAGTTTAGACAGATAAAAACCACTACTTAGGGCAAGAGAACTTGTAGAACTATCAATAGAAGAAAACAAATTTAACCCCAGGTAAGTACCTGCAAACAACACAGGCAGCTGAATTACATAGGAGGAGGATCAAAACAATGAGAAGTTCTAGTGAAGATTAAGTACCTAGAGACAAGGCAAAACAGAGACTAACTGAGATTGCTGGCACTCTGCTCCTGTGCACAGGATCTGGAAAGCATCAGGAAAGGCTGAAAGAAAAAAAATACACAAACTATGGGCAACTCTGGGAAACAGAACTGCTTTATATACTAATTAGTATATATATACTAATGCCACGGTAATCCTGGGGAAGGGGGTGAGTGAGTAGCTAATGTAGTTGTATGGGCAGTGATTGAGAACAGAAAAATTCACTCTAGGAGGAAAATATAGGACACATAACTTAGGAAAAGACTCCTGTGTACAAATACTATACAAAACTATCAGCTGTATCTGCAAATGTGCTCCTGGATTAAAAAAACTAGCTCTAGATTGCAGCTGGGCTGTGAAGCCAGATGCAACATGATCACAACTGTGATGAGCAGCAATATTAGACAGGAAAAATGTGACCAAGTGCTGGTGATGCACAATGCTGCCAACAAGAACATCATGAAGCAAAAGATGCTATCATTTGGCATTTATAGCAGATGACTCATAGGAGTACCACCCACCGCTGGGCAACGGGGCAGAGCAAGACACTGATTTGAATGCAATACAACACCACGACTCCTTCCTCTAATGCCCTGGGAATGAATAGTCACTGTGGGTCACCCAGTCCTCTGGCTGAACACATAGGTTCAGTTTCAAAGACAAGAGCACCTAGAAAACAAGGTACAGCCAAGGAAAAAAAAAAAAAACATACTAAAATGTAGGGGGGGATTATGCTTTGGGAGAGCTACTGAATCCAGCAACCCTGCAAAAAAGCACTGTACCTGTAGAAACTAGCAAAAAAATAGATCAGCCATCCTAGCAAAATAAAAGGAAAAAAAAAATAAATCGGAGTCTATACCCGCTCTATCCCAACTCAAAATTGCTGAGGAAAAAGGCAGAGCAAAAGAGGTCAAAATCTATTAGCACCAGCTGAAGCAATAGTATCAAGATATATTCAGGGCATTTTAGTTTAAGATGATAAAAGTAGGTCTGGCACACTGCCACATCTGTTGGCTAGCAAATACAAGCACCAAGGGCTTGCCTGCTGTAAACTGGACCAGACATGAGAAGAGACCTGTGTATTAGTGTTGCTGTCACTGTCACAGAAGATGCTCTGGAAGAGGCATTTCAAGACTGTAAGAACAAGTTTGAGTTATTCCTAAACACAGCAGAGTAGGAGGCTGAAAAGTGACAAGCTGAAATAAAAAAGCAATGTGACTTCCTGCTTTGGACATGGGGAATCAACACTAAATCCTAAGAAATCCAAGACCTCCAAGAAACACCCAGACACAAGTGGGCAGAGTATTTGACCATCATTCCAGATTTGATATGCATCAGCAATGTGACGCTTGTAGTCATTTAAAATCCAGCCTTGCGCAGGGAGTGAAGGTAGTGGGGAGTCTGCAAGTCAAAGTCCAGATAGTGAAACCAGGCAAAGATAGACAAATTAAAATAAAAAATAAAAAATTAATTAAACATTTAAAAAATATATAAAGTGTGTCAAATTGAGAAAGATCTAGTTGCTAAGACAGACTAGACAAATCTCAGTAGTGCACTCCCAAGCCCACTCACCAGTCATGAATGAGCAACAACCCACCCTGCCCCAGATAAACAAAATAAGCCAAACTCACTGGTGAGATCACCCAGGTGGCTACAGCTCATGCATATGCATTATGTGCACCTGGATTTAGAGATAGCCAAAGCTGCAGTATCCCTGTAAATAGTTGTCTCATTAAAGGCAGTTTCTCTTTGTAATATGGTGTCCACTCATGCTAATGCCCACAATATTGTACATGAAATGCCCACTTGCTCTGTTGTGGCCGCTGCTCTTTTTCAGCAGGAGTGCCTCTCCAGTTTCCCAGTGGTATCCTTCGTATAGAAGGGAAGAGAGGAAACAAAAGGTTTTCCCTCATAGTTTTCCTTGTTGTAGCCAAATGTATTACCATCATAGACCCACAAGCAAGTGCAAAATCAATCATCACTGCAATTGTTACTCCCCTGTATGTACTGCACATACTTACTTGTTGGGATACATTTGCTCACATACTTTTTATGTAAACAAATCTATTTCCTATAATAAAGTGACTGATATATTTTCCTGTGCATTACTGGAATACAATTTAAGTCCTGCACTAAACCATATCACTATGCAGTGCCTGTGTTACTGGTGTGTATAGTACATGCTGTCAAAAAATACTGGGTGAATCAACTAAATATTCACCCGTAAAAGACCTCACTACAATTATATAAAGACTTTCATAGACCAAAATCCAGCCTACAGCAGCAGTACATATGTCTGAAGCAATTTCCTCACTGACTGAGCACTTACATCTCCAGCTGACAACAGTAAGAGTAGTGTACACCCAATTGAGTATCTTCAATTTTCATTCATGTGACCAGCTTCACTTTGAAGTTCCACATTCACAGTTAACAATTTTACATGTATCCTAAGTAAATAACATTACCAAAAGTACATTATTGCATATATATAGTCTGCTATAATGTCAGATATAAATTTTATACGCAAACCAGGCATAGAAAGAAGATATGCACAATTACTTCACAAAAAGTATTAAACTCGCCTTGTTTCACTAGGAAAAATTTTCTATCATTTTCAACATGGGCCAGCTGTTAGGACCGCAAGAGGACTAAAATGAAGGTGTTACATGCTCCAGAAGAGCAGTTATGCAAACCCCAGCACTGCAGTCTGGCAACCCTCTTTGCAGGAAGCAGGACTGTACCTCACCAGAACTCCTTCAGAGAAAGGCTCCCAAAACCAAGTAAGTGGGTGGCAGATTTACAAACTGCAATCTCTTGACATGAACAAATAATGTGACTTTACGCCAGTGAAGAATATGACCTCCTCTGTATCCCATGTAATTCTCTCTCCCCAGAGCTGAGCCCTGAGAGGAGACTGGAGTAACCGCAGCAGGTAATTACATGTTATTAGTGTTGCATTAGACTGAGTAGCTATTCAGTAAATTAGTATGTGATATTAACTAAACCTATTCAGTTGATGAACACAAGAATCAGCCTCGAAGTAGCAATTAACAAATTATTCCTAAACAGGTGTCACTTACAGACTAAGTCAGGCTATCATTTTTCTATAATTCGCCAGGAAAATCCTGACTTCTGCCATACAGTAAACACAATTTAAGTAGATGGTATATTCTCAAAAGACAAGAGAACTATACTTAAATCAATGCTGTTGGATGTGAAGGCTTACACTGAAAGTCAGTAGAATTTGTGGCACATCTCCTTAAGATTTAGGAATGATTTACTACTATGCTGAGAGAACAAGCCCAAGATCTAAATCTTGCTGATTAAACTCTATGCACTCCTGGGGAAAAAAAAACCCAGAGCTCTCATTTGTCCATAGAAAATAGTCACTGACACCTATCATGCTCAGATTTTTTTAAAGAATAGCATATTATCACAAAAGCATTGGAATCCCTGCTAAGATAAACAGTGTTTTTAATGCCCCATAGCAGAAACACACTAATTCGTTGCCTTTTAGTCTTGATCCTGTAAAAAGTCTGTTCTCTGTATAGTTTCCCTGATCTTTAGAGAGATTTATGTACATCTGATGTTGAATCCCTTGGGTTACCGAATGCTTGAACACATGAAACAAACTGACAGATGAGAGTCTGCTTTAAACCACACATAGTTGCAGAAAGCAAAGGCTGAATGGATTGAAAATGTACACAGGAGAAAAATGCCCCGAGTTCTTAACGCGAAGTCAACAGCTTCCTTTAAAAGCCCCATTTCATTGGGCTTTGTTAAGAGAGTGTTTTCACAGCAGGAAACATTCGCCTCTGAAACTGCGTGGCTCAGGTTTTGTGTGTGTGTACCCGTGGCTCACCCCGTGGGTGAGCCCGCCCATCCATCCATCCATCCATCCATCCATCCGTCCATCCGTCCTTCCACCCACCCGCCCATCCCTCCATCCTTCCATCCCTCCATCTTTCCATCCCTCCATCCGCCCATCCCTCCATCCGCCCATCCCGGCGCTCCCGGTCCCCGGCCGCGGGCACGGCGCGGCGGGAGCCGCTGCCCGGGCGGGGCCGGTGAGTCCCGCCCCTTCCCGGCGCCAGGCGCGGGCTGGCAGCAGCCTCTGCTGGCGACCGGGCGCACGGAGAGGGCCCGGGAATCCGGCACCGGCGTTCCAGCCGACGTTCAATGCCGAGCCGGCTACCCCAGGCGCAGCTGACCATCTCTGCGTGTGCGAGGGATGCTTGCACATCACTAAACACTGGCAAAAGCCTGCTCGTATTTTCCTTGGAGGTGCTGTGATTTTCTTCCTTCCTGCTCTTTAGAAAAAGTACGTGAGAAGTTCCTCCAGGTTTTCAAACTTTTATCTAAAGATACCTGTAAAAGGTAACCAAAAGCTATGTTTAATGATGTGAAGAGGCACCACCGAGGCGCAGGCAGATGTGCACAGCCTGCAGTCACTCTTCAAAAGCCCAGATAGCACAGACCACAAACTCGGACTTCTGCTGGATAGACTGCAACAAATTGCAGCATATACATACTAATGGTTTGTTACACAAACCATATAACTGAGAAGAAAAGCCCTCACAGAGGCAGAGAAGATGCAGTCATTGTTTGGAGGCTGAATACAGGCCAAGAGCCCACTAGAAGTCGCTGGAAAGTAAAGCCGATCCCCAACACCAACGTACTCATTGGCTGTCTTAATTTGATGGTAGAAGAGTTGCTGAGTGACGATCATTTTCCAATTGATGTGATTAGTATAAACAATTTTAGCCTTCATTACCCACTATGTTTAGTTTCTCATGAGAGTATTTTTCCAAGCCTTTGGAAATGCAGAAATTACAAGCGTCTTAGAGCAGAATCCCAGCTCAACAGCAGAAACAGCAGCAATCTGATTTAATACCATACCGATTTACTGCAAGGTCTTTCATCCAGCTGGCACAGCAGAAATCACCTAACCTCAAAAATTTATTCCCAAAGAAATCACAATCACTACACAACCAGGTAAAGAGGATGTTTTAAAATTAAAAGCTTTTAATCATCTTGAAAGTAAATTTGTTCTAATGGGCAAAAAATTAGAAGTATAAACAGTATTATATTGTAAATAGTGTAACAATATTTACAGCCAAAAAAGAACATGTCTTTTGACACAAAACACCTTCACTGACTTTCTGATTGATCTGAATTCACATTTTCCCTTTACTGTGAAATAAAAGCCAAAGTTTTCCTGAATTATGCTTTTGTGACAAGAAAACCTACCTTATCTTATGGCAAATAAACTTTATCCTGGAGACATGGGAGGGGCTGAGGACATCATGATTGGGAAATATCACATTTCCTCACTTTCACCCTTCTTCCAATTCACCTGGGACTGTCTCCTCCAAGATTTTTTCAGCAGCCTTAAGAGACAGAGCACAGGAGGCCACCAGAAGACACTGCTCAAGGAGCACAGAGCTGGTCTTCTCTTGAGCATGGTCTGCCAGAAAGTGACATCCCATCTTCCAAATTGGGTCCAGCTTATGGAGAAAGAATATTCACTCACCTACAACTCCTGCCATCTCTGAATACCTCCAGAAATTTGCAAACAAACTTTCTGCTCAGATAAGCTCATGTTTTCTGTTAGGAACAATTGCAGAACACCATGTTTAGATGTAATTTTGATGACCCTAGAGTTGCAGAAATTCCCTGATTTATGTGGAACAGCTTGTCCCAGGCAGAAACCTACTGAGAAAGTTACAGGGACAAGCAGGGCAAGGGATGTGCCTTCCCCCTATCCAACAGGTACCAGTGAAGGGAGGACAAATGCATCCTCCTAATCAGGAAACAACTGAGTGGCAAGAGCTAACACAGCCCAAACTGTTGATGGAGAGCGCCAGGTCCCCGCAGGTCCCAGATTTCTGCTCCAGCTAATTCAGACTGAGCGTGTTGTCAGCCATCGCTTGGAAAAGCCATACCCATGGACAAGCAGGCACCCAGCTAGACCAAACAGACCTCCCATTTCCAACTTCCTCTTAAAGTGAAAGCAAGTATTTTGTAAAGAAATCCCTTTTTTCAACTCATCATAGGTGCATGTGGTGGAGAGACAGAGAGCTGTGAATTTCTCCACAGTTAACAGATCTGTAACTGTAATTTGATTTGCCTAAAGTTGACCATCACACAGGTACCTTAAACAAAATCAAAAATGCACTTAGATTGGTCAAAATTTTTCCAACTAAGTTCTGCACAAACAAAAGCTAACCATTGAGGGAATCAATCTTCTCAGCCATCACGCACAAGGATTCACTGAGTCTTTTCCTTCTTTTCTTTGAACTCTACATTTCTTTGGCCTTTACCTTCCACTGCAGCTGCTTACTCTCTCTGTATTTACAGTTTCACAGTATTTTACAATTAATAAGGGGTTTGATAGTTCAGCAGAGAGACTGCCCAGCCATCAAATTCTGGGGCTGTAGCAAAGCTGGGTGCCACCTACCACTTGGTTCAGGGAACTGACCACCAGGAGTTTGATTTTAAGTGATGGTTTGCACATCATGCAGAGGCTTTTCTCTTGCCTGAAGCAAACTGTAAAATCCAGGCAAACCCACCTTACAGCATTAGTGCAACAAAAATGGGACATACAGAGTTTCTAACATTGATAATATTTGAAAATCTTGAGTAAAAGGAAGCACGGAAGCAGATGAGAAGAAACAGAAAGCCTTTTTTCACCCCTTTTTCTCCCTCACTATAGGCTCTGCTGGTTTTGGGTTTTTTGTTTTTTGGGGTTTTTTTTCAGTTGTACATGGAATTCCCCCTTCAGTCAGTGCAAAGTTTTCCACTGATGAGCAGTAGGGGTTTTGTGGCTGGTCTGGGGGGAGAAATACAATAAACAAACAAAGAAGCACATATACAACATATATAAGCTTTTCAGACAGAATTTGTCATTCATCAACTGTGAGTTACCATATCTTAGTGAAAATAGAGCAGTAATTACTTTCTGTTTTGACAGCACCTTACTTTGGTGGCTGGAACTTAAAATGCACGAAGTACTAAATTTGTTTTAAGACTTAATTTACTGTAAAAGGTCAACAGTTTCTAGCAGGAAAGGGTTCCACCTGTGGAGGATGACTTCATGATTTTTTTCAGAGCCTCCACAAAACCCAAAGGCCTTGAGAAAGAAGCAGATTTCACCCACTATTGGCTAGTCCTACCCTGGTTCTACACCACCTCCTGCCTCCAACAACCCCAGAGAGTCTTTACATTTCTCACTCCAAAAACAGACCAGAAAATTGTCGGCAAGCTCTTCCACCTCTCTATTAGTAAGGATTTGTATATACTTCTGCTCTGCCATGTTGATGCATTCAGTTGCCTTACAACCTCTTGGTCTCATTCTCTTGGGTTCTGTCTCGAAGAAAGATTCTCAAACACTTGTTCATCTCTGCAAGGACAGAGCCCTTAACTGTAACCACAGAATACAGCTTTTGGTTGTAACACTTGAGTGCAAGGCCAATTCACTTGGTTAATTACTAAATCTCCATCTACAGAGTTTGAACCATAGGGGGAGATGCAATTAAAAAATAAAACTAAAATTACACGCATGTACACATACACAAGTACTTCTTTGAATGCTTAAAAATAAAGAGTGGGCTTGCCATAAAGGAATATGCAAAGCACTCCAACAGGTAAATTCTTATTGAATGAATTTTTGGGAGGCTGCTAACACAGAAAACAAGCAGAACATCAGGAACCACCACATTTCAAGGAAACCTCTTTTTCATCTTGCAGAACATTGTCTTGCCTTGTCAGCTTATATTTTAACTTCTACATGATCACACTGAATAAAAGCATTACTTCTCTTCATAATACATGTTTTGAAGCAAAAGAAGTTTATTTGAAGTTTATTTGAAGCAAAAGAAGTAATACACATTTCACATTATACCCTCCTCTTCCTGTATATTTTTAAATATTCTCAGACAATTATCATGCCTAATTTTTGCAAAGAGCTCAGGCCCAGCTGCCCAGGCTGCACACATACAGTAGTCATGTGACAATGAGCGCTCCCATTAGGTAAATCAAATTTAAATTCTACTCCAAGACAGAGCATTTCAGTCACTGTCTGTATGTGCTTAATTGGTAGACTATGGACAGAAAGTGAAAGCCATGTTAGCAACAAGTTAGTCTGGGTTTGGGGATTAGAGGAAAAATCCTTATGATTTATTATTAAACCTCAGAGGGCATTTTTCCCTGTATTATACCTATTTGCATATGAAAAGTGTACTAGCAGTTTTTGTAGAATTCACGTGTACAGAAACCATGAAAAAACAAGTTGTGATAAGTAACTGATAGAACCAGGCTAAAAACATCAACATCCTTCATTAACAAAACCCCAGATTAAGATATTTCAAAGCTCCCTGTGAAGATTTTTCATTCATTTTTAGAGGATGCATGCAGATAAACTGACTAAACATTCATTTTAAATCGTATTTTCAATACCTCTGAGATTTGTTTAAAGTCTCCTGAAAAATTTGTCATCTTTTTAAATCATCTGGAAGAAAATATGTTTTGTCTAATTTCTGGGATTTTGTATTGTCAGATAAAATGATGTTGTAGTTACTCTTTTGGCAAAATGAGATTTTGCAATCTGTGTTTTTCAAATCAGAAAGATTTTTTGCATCTTAATTTTGGTAAAGGAACAGACAACATCAACCTTCATTTAGAAGATCCTGAACTCTGTCAGGAGGGGTAACCAAATTATCAATTCAACCCTTGCAGCAGCAAACGTCATTAGCATTGGCCTTGAAGTTCAATTAAATGGATCATACAAAAACTAACAGGCTGAAATCCTGTTACCCTTGAAGCTGACAACAAAAATCTCACAGATTCCAGTGGATGCATCAATGTGCAACAACATTTACAAAGAAACCACCTGGAGCTTTGTCATGCACAAAGTATCTGCTTTCCCAAGGACATGCATTACCTACATATGATCGTACCCAGTCATTAATGTAATTTTCTTCGTGCTGTAGAGGAGGTGCCTGAACTGATTTGCAGTGTTGCTAGAAGAGATGGACAAGCCACCAAGAGACTTTACAGCAGTCTTCTAATAATGCCTGCCTTTTACAGAGACTGACCTCTTTTCACCTTGCTAAAAGCAGTAAGTAGTAAGTAATAGATCTTGTCAAAGGTTACTCTGTAGAATAACCTCTGGAGATATTAGATAGAGGTGTCCAGAGAAATACCACAAAGGTGCTGACAAGGAAACCAAGGGGATTATGATTAGGAAGTGTGAATAAGCTAAGGTTTCAAACATGCTCAGATTTTGGTTAGAAATGCTGAAGTACAGGAAGGAAATGTTCCACATACCATCAAACCACCAAAACACACACTTGAAAAGACAAGTTAAAGAGCCATCACATGGAGATTAAATACTACACATGATCTAAGAAAAGCAATTCCACACAACTAGAATAAGCCAGAATTTCTTCCTCATCAGATCCTAGTATGTCTCCTGATAAAAAATGAAAAACTGATCTGCTCAAAGTTTAAAAAAAAAAAAAAAA
>VYZR01057044.1:8080-19630 GCA_013400675.1 Oxylabes madagascariensis
TGGGCTCACCAGAGCACTCCCAAGGGAGCCTCGTGGGGCAAGGACAAGCCCCTCCCTCTAACAGGCTCGCTTCAATTGTACAGCACTGTTCCCAGCATTCAGAGTAGAACTGTCTTTCACAAGCCCAGGACTTCTTCAGTTTCCAGGCTCAATTTCTTCCTATTCCTTTTCATCTGTTTGCGCACTAATATCATCCTTCAACTCGAACAGCTTATCTTCCTTATTGGTGTCTTTCCTCCTTCACTCACGAAACAATTTAGTGTCTTGATCTCCATGTGAAGGCCAAGCAAATCAAGCTCTTCTAGCTTCCTCTCATTTCACATGATTTTCATGCTCCCAACCACCCTAGTAGCCATCCTCTGAGATCTATATTCACTTTTTTTAAACATGGGACATCACAACTGCATGCAAGACCCTGCATGAAGTTATCTGCCTGAATACTCTTATGAAAGCTAGTAAAATTACACATGCAGGAATTTTTACTAAAAATCATAGTAAAATCATAGCCATAAAAAGCAGTTCTTTCATATCTTTTCCTAGCATGGCTGATATTTAATATGTGAATGATGGCAGACGTATGAAATAAAAAGCAGGTGACTGAAACCTGGAACTACAAGGATGGGTTTTAATAAGTATTTTTCTTGGTATAATTGCAGTGGATATTAACTAACAGTTATACTTCCTCACAGAAAAAAAAGCAAATAATTCAAATAAGCCTAAAATAGAACTTTTCACTGAGAGTATGTTAGTCATAGAACTGAGCATGATTCTTGAGAGTTTTGTATGCCATCAGTGAAGAGACTTGCAGGAAAAGCATGAGATGAATAGCTTGTGGAGAACCACAATTCCATGCCTGTTCCATGCAGCTAAAGCCCTTTTGAGAAGCGTCTATCAACACACCAAAGATAAGTCCCATTTTCAGAGAAAAACACTAACACATCTCATACATGTGTGAACAATTTGTTCAGCCCCTTAACATACCACATTACCACTTGCTAGTAAGTAACCATAAGAACAGAATAGGAAAAATTCCTCCTCTTACAAAAACTCTGAAGTTTTTCTTTAAAAATAAAAAAATAAAAAAAAAAAAATTAAAAAAAAAAAAATAGGCAAAAAAANCAACCCCCACACAAACCACCGAAAAAAACCAACCACAGCACAACAACAAAATATAAAAAGACCTCTTACTACCTCCACACTCCCCAGCTGCAACATTCAGCCAAGAAGTGTCTGTGCTGACTCCAGCCTTTGGTCTCCCTTGCCATACTGGAGGGTCAATGCAATGCTGCCTACCTTCTCCAAGGAAGAGTCACAGCAACTTCTCAGCAACCAATTCCTTCCAGAGCTGAGCATTGAAGGCTGAGCCTGACCTCTGAGTCAGAGAAGGTGATTATACCCTGATTTCATTCAGTGAGAGCAGGGGCTTAGTTAATGTTTCTCACTTCACTGGTGTAATCTATGAACACCAGATCGTGGGGCTCATGGGGATATTGGCTTCTCTAAAGTGAAGTTCTTGAGCCAGAAACTTTTCCTAACAAAATCTTCTTGAATTGGCTATACTTTCTATCTCCAAAGTGTGTTTTCAGTGAAATGTCATGTTTCAATGAAAATCGTTTTTGTTGAAAGGACTTGCTGGTAATGATAAGCATGTTGAAACATGGATTGTGCTCCCATATAGAAGCTAAAGGACCCAACATGTTTTGTGCATACAAACTGAAAGGAAATCTCCAGCCACATCTTACCCTACTCTCAGCTACTTTCATTCCTTGCTGACCTTCTCCAGTAGATTCATGCAAAGCATTGGCTTTAGCAGAAGCCAAGGAAAACTTTGGAGTTCTTTGTGAGATTTCACTGCCTTAACTCAGGATGACTGACCCTTGCTCCAGACAAAGTCCTTTTCTTTTTACAAGCTTTTCTCTCTCTGCTACCCCTCTTCATACAGGACAGCACTGGATCTCCTCCAACTGGACAGTTTTCCTGTCTGGTTTGTGCAAGAGGAGAGACTATGGCCTTGCCTGCTCCTTTATGCATCGGAGACTGCTTTCTTCCCAGGAACAATTCTGCCTGGCTCTCTCATGAGCTATATAAGGTTGCAGTTTCTCTGAGAAGCCCTGGCCACCACAACTGTCTTGATTTTCTTTTTATGGTATTTGTTGCAAATGTTATTCCTAAATCCTTCTTTCTTTCTGTAGCCCACAAACTTGATGATAGCACAAGCCCTGCCATTCTTTCCAGTTAAGTAAATTTTGAACTTGAACAGTTTCTCTGTAGAAAAAGAGACTCTCACAACCTTTTGAGGATGCACTTCATGTCTACTGCTAATGCTTAGGGGTTAAGACTTTGTGGCAAACACCTGCCAACTCAGCTCCCAGTGCTACCTACATAAATATGCTTTTGTTCTTAGAATATGTTACTCAAGGTTTCATAAAAGCACCCGTGTTTCACTATAAAAGATTTAAAAGATATAAATAATAACCTAGGAGTCATTTAAAGTTAGGATCAGCAAATTTCAAGGAAGGGATCAACCAACTTTGGTAATTTAACAACTGTTTAAAATACATTAGCAATATCTGGTTTAATCTTATGGTAATTTATAAGCCATGATGTTTTGTAAGAAAAAAGTCACAGTAATACAGGAACACGATAAATTAAGTACAAGCCTACAAGTGAGTTTTTTAAAGAAAAAGTCTATCATTCTACAGAATTGGTAAAGACACATGAGCATGCACAAAAACAAACAAATGTTCACACAAAAAAATGTATATAAGCATTTCAAATAGCTGTATAGGGTTAGTTTGGAAAGGAGCAGGTATATTTGATTTGTGCCTTATATTTCTATTCCGTGCAACAGTATTAATGAATTCAGGTACTCAGAATTAACAAGCAGGCAGTTTTCATGCTTGAAAAAGAATACAGTAAGCCGACAGTACCCCCACTCAAGGAATACACGTAAGGAACTGATTCATTGTATGCATACCTAGTGTCCTGTTGCATATGTACTTCATTATGTTGTGTCTGGGGGTTCAGCACTTTTCTTCAGCTTTTCTTAGGTGCTTTGCTGTCACTAAGGCAAGGAGCTGAAGTGAGAGCTGTTCACCCTCCTATCTGAACTTGAGCAGAACCAGTTGTCTAGCAACGTCAAAATTAGCAGAGAAAATACAGTATAAGGAATCTTTTGAAAACATAGCAAGGTGGCCATACACCTGGTGCTCCCCATTGATGTTGTTTTTCAACACCCTGTGTCACTTTGAAGCTAAAGCCCTCATCAGGAAACCGACTCTAGACATGTCTGTCTGCACAAGGGGAGCAGAGCTGGCCTTCTGCCCTGGGAAGGAATGAAGGCTGGGCTGGTACCTGAGAGGAAGACTCGGGTAGCTCTGACAGGCAGGTGACAGAGTGCCAGGTGTGCCCCACAAGACCCAGGCAAGCCCCTGTGCCTGGGGTCTGCTACACAGCACAGACTTTTCTTGGCACTCTCTTGCCAGGGGCAGCCAACATGACACAGACCCCTGAGCATGGCTTCTGCTTTGAACAGCGGCTTCATACATGGACATTTTCATGGTTGCCCTTCAAAAGTTTCCTCTTAAAACCAGAATACAGACACTTTTCACTGAACCCAAACCAGGACTAAAGACAATTTTTATCCTTTGGAGGGGTTTGATAGTGATTTTGCTTATTCCCCTTGCACATAAGAATAAAATTTACTGAAATCTAACAAAACTCATTGAACATTATATAAAGGTTCATGGAAGAAATCATGCTCTTCAGTTTTAAATTCTGTTTTAAAAATCCTTTCCATTCTTGCAGGGCTTTATTTTACAAATAATGCTGACGCTAAATCTATTCTTTCAATATAACTGCTGTTTGTGATTTAAATAATCAACCAGGATCCTTAGCATTAGGAACCATGAAATTTAGGCCTACTTTGACATACTTCTGTTAGGTGACTTTGCCTAAACCAACAAGGGGTAAAATAGGGAAGGTGATGCTCAAAGAGTAAAAAAAAAAAAAAAANGGAAAGGGATGCTCAAAAAAGAAAAAAAAAAAAAAAAAAAAAAAAAAAAAAAATTTATTCAAAATTCTTTGAAATAGAGAGATTTTCTGTACCCCATTGTCCCAGTCTTGGCTATGTTTGCCAACTCTTTCCACAACACAAGAGGCTAATTTGTATTCTGTGGATAATAAAAACATCAAGCAAGGTAATACAAAACTGGTATTATACAAATGGGCTTGGGGCTGCACAAGAGGAATATCAATATTATTAAAGGAAAAGGACTTGCCTTGTATAATATCCTTTCCATTAAAAAAGTCCTTCACATATTCTGCTGAGTTCTAGTGCTCCAGCAATATAAAATATCTTTCCCTCACTTTCAAAAAAAGTCAAAGAGGCAAGACCAAGATTATGTTATTAATAAAGTCATACAATGTCAATATGAATAGAAGATAGTAAAAAAAGTAATAAAAGTGCAAAACTCATAGTGTACGTTTAAACATAGTACAGCTTTTAAACACAGAGATTTGCAAGGGAATATAATATTCCTGAAAAGAGGATAGCCATAGGTTGTTTTTTGTGGGACTCAGACTGCTGAGAACATCTCAGGATTGGACCCCCGAGTTCAGGAAGATATAGAAGAAGTTGCCTGACACAGCTCTGCCAGCCTACTTCCAACCTGACCTAGAAAAACCCATGCAGTTTTTGTTCTGAATCTCTGGAGAAGAGTCTGCCAATTGTACCAGACTGCAAGGTGGTTTAATGATGTGGACAAACGGGCCTTTTATGTCTCCTGTGCTTGTCTGGGAAAATTTGGAAACTATACATTGTAGTACCTTTCAGTGTTCCCGAAAATGGAATAGGGAGCTTTCCAAGGTGTACAATAAGTTGCCAGAGGTTCAGCAGCAAGACAAAAGCTTGCAGCCTGTTATTGCTAGTTCGCCTGCACATACAAAAGAAATGGTCCGTTATAAACACCTTTGAAAATTCAGGAAAACTGAATGTGATTATAGAAGTAAAGTTTTCACCAGATGTATTCCTAGCCTAAAAAGACTACAAATGCAAAAAAGAACTTAAATGAATTCATAGATATTAAAGTATCCCAGGTAGAATACAGAGATGTTTCAAAAAGAGACTGAACTCCATCCTCCCTTTCCCACATCCACTGTTTTCCGTATTTGCCCATGACTGCCCTTATCATTCCCAAAGAATACAAAACATACTTTCCCAAATTTTTCCAATAAGTTAGACAAGAAACAGAGAAAAGCAGAACCCAAAGGAACTCCTGTATCTTCTATAAATACTCTTTTACAAAAGATAAGAGCCTATGAACTGAAAAGATGACACTGTCTATTCGCGAGCGCTTTTCTGGTCAATACCATTTTACATGTCATCTTCTCATAATGGATAGTCCTCCAACCAAAGAATTGTTCCAAATACTGTTTTTACAATTTGCAAATTACTTTGTGAAATTTTCTCTCTGTTGTAATGGGAGCTGTGCCTAATCCTCTTTGTAGTTGATAATCACATTTTCCATTAAAGTAATCTTCTCTCATACCCATAGGACAAGCTGGAGAGGAAGATTTCACAAGGGCATGTAGTGATAGNAGGGGGTTCAGGTCTGTCTACACAACCTGAAGGATCCTTGCTGTTCATAACAGTCAGAATTGTCTCATCAGAAGTCCTCTCATGTCCAAATACACCCTTGCCATTCAACAGCCAGGACACAGGAAAGGGAGCTCAGCTCATTCAAACTTCAAGTATTCCCTTAAGGCTTGTCTCTTAAATTTTAATGTTAAGTTAGTGGATTTTTGTGAATGGTAACTAGGAATGGCATAATTGTTCTTGTCCTTCTATTCTCTCTTCTGTCTCTCTCTCCACATGAAATTCTACTGGGGAATATACTCTTCTGGCAGAAAGATGGATTCAGAGATTCAGGAACCTTTTTCAAATCATATCTTGTCTGCATTCACAGCTCACTGCACACACTCACGCACATTCTCTTCCTGGGTTCCTGTTTTTGCTCCATTTTTCCTCCTCTCTACACCATAGTTCCTCATTTGTGGAGCACCAAAATTTTTATTTCCTTGAGAATCTTTGATTGGCCTCTGTATGGAAACACCTGTTTTGCATATAAAAGGTACAAAACTGATTTTACCATTGGTCCTGTTGCTTTCCTTGAGGCCATCACTACACAGGATAGGGATTCGGTTATGGTAATGCTGACATTCAAATCTACAACTGAACTGTCTAAAGACAATCTCCAAACACTACTCCGGTGATTAATCAACTGTACATTCAACAGAAATATTTGATGTACTGCTTTGCTCACCAAAGTCTCTTATTGTACAGTCAAAGGTTATTTGGAATTTATCCGTCGCCACCAGGCTGGAGCTCACTATTATTAAGCAAAATTCAACCTGGAGGGCAGTGAAACTGTACAAGGACTATGGAGTGTTTTGATTCTTAAAAATACTGAAAAGTAGATTTGGGACTTAGATTTAGGGAAGATTGTATCAATATTTTAAATTAACCCCACAGTCACCAGCACCCAGTACATGTGTAGTCCAGAGGGGTCACAAGAATATCTGTTCCTCCTGTCTCTATACACTACATATCCTAATGTCTTATAAAACATCTGAAGAAGGCCAGAAATTACTGTTATGAATTTCCATGAAAATGTTACCATTATGATGGATCCCTATAATAGCACAAAATTTTCCTTTCTATTGTCTTCAGATGGACTGTTAAAACTTGATCATACATCTTGAGCTCATGGAAAGGCAAGAAATGAAAGACAGTCAAATACTAGGATTAGACTGCAAAGATAGACTAAAAAAAACCCTATAAAATTCACACTAAAACTGAGTCTTGCTTTTACTGTGGAAGAATTGCCTTATCTTTTCCTAGTATTCTATACGTATACCTGGCAAAAAAAAGTACACTCTTAATGCCTCATGGGAAAAAAAAATCACTCAATGATAAATGTGCATTTCCAAAATAAAACAATTATCTCCCCTTATTGATCTCTGAAAGGAAGTTATAAATACATCTGGCCTTATAATTATGAACTGCACATCTCAAAAGAATCCTGAATTTCCATGAAGCACCAGGACTGTAAACTCACTGAAGATCAGGAGTATTTCAGAGCCCAAGCCCCCTAGGTGCCTAGAGATTACACTGCACCCCAGCTCTTACCATGCTCATGCACCTGTGTTTCTTTCCCAAAACAGCTGGAAACTGCGCACCTGATACCAGGACTCTTGTCCTGTGTTGAATGTATTGTCCTGCAGATGGCATACAGACAAGAATTCTTACAAAGGAAATCATTAAAAAAATGTTGGTTTTTGAAGACCCAGACAGTGATTGAAGCTACTTGTTTGTGTAAAGCTTCCCACCTCTTTCAGCTTGCCCAACTTTTCAAGCTGCAGCAGCACAAGACAACACAAGATGAGACAAGAGAATGTCACTGCCATAATATGAGAGCCTTTAACATCACTGGTTTTCATTCTTGCCATAAATCAGACCAGAAATCAGCAGGAAACCAATGTTTCCACTGAGACCAACTTCGGAGCCACACATCGATCTGATGGATCTGCCTATTACTATCAGTATTATTCCTTGTTACTGGAAGAATCAAGAAAATCACTACTTGGGCTCCTGATCCCTCTCCCAATTGTCCCAGGGCCCCAAAACCTCTTTTGATAACCCTCAGTCTTCTCTTTGTTATTTCTTCCCTGCCAGTTTACACAGCCAATAGTGGATAGTATTCAGAGAAATAGAATAGACTGGAAAGATTTCCTGTAATGTCCCTTCTCTGAGCCCCTGGGAGACAGCAGACTTCCCTGGGAGTTGGGTCCAGTCTGCATATCAGGACCTCTGCTCCCCTTAGAAGGGAGTCTCCTATTACAACTACACTTCTTTTCCTGTTAACAGAGCAGGTCTTGATGCAGGGTACAGGTGATATTGTTTTAGGAGGCCCCACTAACTCAGAAGGACCTTCTCCCACCTCACCTGTTGTCTGGTCTTCTAGTTCTGGAGCCTCAGACCTGTTGTAGAAGGTACTAGTCCCACTCACCAAATTCCAAGAAGGAGGAGAAACCTTCCTTCTGCTATGTGCAGTGACTGCTTCCAGACTTCATCTTTAACAAGTCCTTGACTAATAGTGCTTTGACTAATTACCCTGCAGGGTTCTTAGTCCATCTCCTTCTGCAGTACAATTCAGGTTCAGGATTAAAAGGGATACTGAGCAAGTTTACAGACAGTACACAACTGTGAGGAGCTATTACTCCCTCAAAGGCAGGGATGCCCTGCAAGACACCTCAACAAATTAGAGGCCTGGGCAATCACCAACAATATGAAGTTCGAAAAGAGCAAGGGAAGGATTCTGCACCCAGTACACAGGAACCCTGGATGTATGTATAGACTGGGGAGTGAGATGCTGGAAAGCAGTGCCGTGCAAAGGGACCTGGGGGTCCTGGTTGATGGCAAGCTGAATCTGAGCAGTGCCCTGGCAGCCAGGAGGGCCAGCCCTGTTCTTGGGTGCATCAGGCACAGCATGGCCAGCCGGGCAAGGGAGGGGATTGTCCCACTCTGCTCTGCACTGGGGCAGCCTCACCTCCAGTGTTGGGGGCAGTTCTGGGTGCCACAAGATAAAAAAGATATTAAACTATTAGAGAGCATTCAAAGGAGGGCAATGAAGATGGTGAAGGGTCTTAAGGGGAAGCTGTGTGAGGAGAAGCTGAGGTCATTTTGTTTGTTCAGCCTGGAGAAGAGGAGACTAAGGGGAGACCTCATTGCAGTCACAACTTCCTCATGAGGGGAAGAGGAGCAGCAAGAACTGATGTCTTCCCTGTGAGAGGACCAGTGACAGCACCCAAGGGAATGGCCTGAAGTTTTGTCGGGGGGGGGTTAGGTTCAATATCAGAAAAAATTATTCACCCAGAGGATGTTTGGGTGCTGTAACAGGCTCCCCAGAGACATGGTCGCAGCACCAGGCCTGCCACAGTTCAAGGATCATTTGGACAGCACTCTCAGCACATGGTGTGACTCTTGGGACTGTCCTGTGCAGAGCCTGGAATTGGACTTGAAGATCCTTGTTGATCCCTTCCAACTTACCTTATTCTGAGATTCTGTGTTTCGATGACCAATAGATAACTGGTTTCCTAAATGATGACATTTACCCTGTCTTGAAAAAATCTGCAGTGTCCACCAGTCTTCTTTGGCTTCCACAGCCTTGATATTGAAATCTAGTCCAAGTCAGGTAATTTAGGAACCCCACGAAATTAATCTTCAAGCCACCAGTTCAAACTATGAGGACCATGATGAGCTGAAAAACACTATATGAAATGAGTTACTGGTTTTACTCATTTTCTTATTTATGAAGTACTTTATGTCAGAGAATCATTAGGGAAATCCAGATTAAATTACCAGACTTTTATTATGTTCTCAAAATAAATGTTTAAGACCTAAGGAATCTTTACCATCTGAAAAGTGCCTCTAGAAAAGGGGTGAGACAGTGGAAAAAATCACACAATCACAGAATATGCTGAGTTGGAGGGGCCCCACAAGGATCATTGAGTCCAACTCCTTGACCTGCACAGGACCATTTCTGAACTGAAGATATTTCAAGCTGAAGAGCTAGAAAGAGTCACTAGTGAGACACATTATGCCAAGCTGTCTGTTTTTCTACAAAATATACTTTTCTTGGAAGGAAAGAAAAGTTTTGATTTTATGGAATTTGAATTCATGTGGTCTAGAGATTTGCCATCAGCAAATATGTGCTTCTATCCCAACATTTTATGTGATAATTTTAAGACTCATAAACCATTATTTTAACTATAACAATTTGCTAATGTTTTATTAGAGTTAAAAAAATTCACTATGCTCAGTTTTGAAATTACAGAGTTGTTTGAATAGTTTGCCTCAAAGTTCTTTCAGTCTTTCTTTCATACAGATTATAGTTGCTCATCCACACATTCCTAAGCCTTAAAAATAACTCAGGATATGTATATAGGGCCATAGAACCAAGACAGCTCAACTCTGTCAACATGGACATCTTGCTGGGACCAGGAAAATTGTGCTTACATGAAAAGTTTGTTTTTCCTAAGGTCTAACATTGAAACTCCATTTGTCTTTATTTTCTCTTTTTTTTCGTTTCCTTAAACCTTGGAGGAAAACAGGCGCTTACTGTGAAAGTAATCCAACCAGATATCTTCAAAATCTTAATAGGCAAAGTGGATTGACCTCAGTTCATCTTCATGGAGCTTAGGACAAATTGATCAATTTACTTCCTAAATAATTACCATTTGAATGTTGATTTTACCTTCCTAAGATTAGTACATTTAAAAGCCTGTATTCAGGAATGCTAATGCAATGCAGTTCTGCACACACACACACAGAGACTTACAAAAAAATACAATATATTCTTTATATAGACAAGCCTCAAATGATTCTGGGTAATGAGGATTTACTTATTCTTTTGTTGAAGAATGAAAAAAAACCCCAGCAGAAATAAAATAGAAAAACGAATATAGTTAGAGCTCTGGAGGGAAAGACTTTATTTAGCATTTAGATTTTTGAGGTTAGGCATTAAGATTCTATGGATGCAACAACTGCAATCCAAAGTTTGTCTGTTTAAAATAAGCTCGTGGAAGAAAGAAGGCAAGAAATTATTTATGTTTGAAAGAAGGGATCTAAAATGGGAAAATTAAAACAACATATAATTATTTCATAAATGTTATAAGTTGCCTAGTAATATTCCAATGGAATACATCGATTGAGCAATAACTTTTGAAGCTTACTTGCAATAAATGGCATTTTATTTTGTTCTACAAAGGAGTCAAACATCGAGGCAGGGTACACTCGGATGTATATCTCTTCATTTCAGTGAAGGTTAGGGTAACTTAACAAATGGTTAGAGTTTCCCAGGTGGATGAAGACTCATCAGTCCAGACTCTTACCTGTACCCAGGTAGGCACCGTTCCCATAATCAACCTCCCTGACAGTCATTTTCTTTGTTGAGAAAAGCCTTCTCCGCTGCAGCAGATGCTGACAGATCTCCCTCAACATCTTAAAGGAAGAGGAGCAAAAGAATTTACTCTGGTTTGGCATCAGCTGAGAGCATCTGCCCCTCTGAAAGTGCAGCAAATGAAGAAAGTTAAAAAAATGTGTATCTCAATTTAATGAGGAAACTCTTCTCTTCTGTATCCCTGTCTCAATTTCTCCCATTTCTTTTGGTACCAAAAATTTTACATTTCTTCTTTCAACATTTTGCATTCTGATTCCTCTCTATGAATGTTGCTTATATCTTTCCATTTACCTTCTCGTGGAATTTGTCTCTCCTGGAAATTCTCCATGACAGTTTAGTATAAGTTGCTTTTTCTGAACTGTTTCTCAACAGGAAGCTGCAGTCTTTCTGTGCTTCTTTCTAAAAGTTTTTGAGTTCTGATTCCAATACCCCAGGAGCCTGTTTTTCTTTTCTCTGGAACAAATATAAGTTCTGAGGGGAACCGCAAAATTCATCCAACCTGATGAATTCTGTTTAGATCCAGTCTCTG